>JAAOMT010000372.1:163000-177915 GCA_016748015.1 Geosiphon pyriformis | reverse complement strand
AGTTTGGTAGCTTTCTTCTTCTGTTTCAAAGGGAGTTTCAGTTGCTTGATGGGCAGCAATCCAAATGTGGATTTGATGATTCAGATATTCGAAATCAGGGGGCTGTTGTTCAAAGGTTGCAGAATATAAGAGCTGATTGATACTGTTGTTTCTTTCTTCAAAGTTGTTTTCAAAATAAGCTTGGTCAAAGTAATAGGTTGTATAAGCTGTGTAGGTTTCAGCTGAATGCTCGTTCAGGAACCAGTTCCAAAAGTCTTGAAATTGTCTACTTGATTGTTCTTCAAGGGGGAAGCAGATCAAGCAGGAGGGCAGAGAATTAAGTTCAATGAAACTTTGGTCATTTCTGTTGTGTGCTACAAAGTGTTCTTCTGATTGCTGTGGCAGATATGAGTAATCACCCATACAATGAAGAAATAAGTGAATTTTAACAACCTCACAGGGAGCACCACTTTTATGTTACGGGTTGGAGTAACAAGCTAATGGATAGCAAGGGAGAACAGTATTGTATGGTGATGGAAATAAACAAAGAAGGAATTACAATAAGGGAGTGAATTGAATAAGTAGGAATTCAATGTGCATGATCAGTCTCATAGAAATCACAGTTGCTAATCTTTTCTTAAATCTGAAGGTAGAGAAATAGTCTGTGATTGTCAACAAGATAACACTGCTGCTATTATTCTATGCCTCAACTCGGCGATTCTTAGAATCAATAACAGGTATCATTGTATTTTTCAATTGTTTCTTTATTCAATGAATTACAAGAGCAAGCCAATTGCTTCTCAGGCTAATTTTAACAAATACAAATCAAGAAGGGGAAAAGATAAGGTATGTAAATGCCAACAAGTAGATACTTGAAGGTAAGGAAAGGGGAATAAGCGATTATGAGAGGAAGTAATTGATATTGTTTATTTTGTTACTTTGATCATGTCTTTCTACAGCTAAAGGAATCATCACTTATATAGCTATCTAAAGTGGTTAACAACCAGGTCAATGATCAGGTCAATGATCAGGTCAATAATCAGGTCAATGATCAGGTCAACGGTCAGGTTATTGATCAGGTCAACAATCACTATCTAAAAATAGGGTGGCTAATTATATGACATTAGTGGCTAATACATGTGATAATTAATAAAAACTATGTGTTTCAACCATAACACTATTACTGCTTCTAAAAGGTAACTGATATCCCCCAACAGATTGTAAATCCACCTTATCTTTTTTCCTATGACTTTTTCTGATATGTCCAGTATTTGCATGAATAGAACATGTCTTTTGGTGCCATGAACAACAGTTTTTTATCCTTCTTCGTGATTTGCTTTCATAGACATGGCATTCTTCCCAAATAATTTGCTACTTTTTTGGCCCAGACTTGGGCTTGGCATTCTGCTTGATAGATCTAATTCAGAATCTTCCATGTTCTCTGCAGTCCTTTCCAAATCAGCAATATCTTTGTTTGTTTCAAATAGATTGTCCATTTACTTATCAAATTTCTCTACAGATTTTCTTTGTTGATCCTATCCAAAATCTCAGGATTGCATTTTCTTAGAGCTGCTTCAATCTGCACTGCTCTTTCAATTTCTTCATTAAGCAATTTGGATGGCTTATTCAATTTCTTTAGAGACTTGGATGCCTCCTTTTTACCAGTCCAAGCTTCCATCTAAAACTTATTGCTGTTTTTTCCTTTGTTAAACATTGGTCACAAGACAAAGTTGTTGGTTTGGTCTGTTGTTTTGTCAGTAAGTTCTTTTTTAATAACCTGGTTAAATCTCTTTTACATTTAATTTTCCCAAGTGTCTGTATTTTTTATTGGGTTTTTCTTCTAGTCTGTTGTCTGTTAGTAGAGAAAAGTCAGCTGCTCTTTGATGTAGAACTGTTTTTTTTGATGTATTAGCAATTCTAAAGGGTGTGTTGTCTCCACTACTTGTGTTTACACTTCCAATTGTTTTCTTGCTATGTTTAAATCTGAATGAAGATGTTATAGGTTTTGTATTTTCAATTGGTGTTTGGTTCAGTATAATTGTGTTATTTTCTTTTTTCTCTGTATTAACAGTAGAATTTCCTTCCACTTGGTCTTTATACTTAATAGTATCTATGCTAGTTTTTCTGTTCATGACAATTGTCACTTCATTATTAGTATTGTTGTCAGACACTTTAAAGTCTGTTAGTGTAATAATAAAGTGTACTCTTAACTATAGGTATCTTTCAGCAAAAAACTATTTTTTTAAATTTGAGACATAGTAAATTTTGTGGTAGCAGACAAAGAGAGAAAAAAAAGTTTTTTTCTTATAACAACTTTCTTTTCAATCATTCTTTTATCACTAATTTCCCTTTCCTTACCTTCAAGTATTTGAATATCTTGGGATAAAAGATTATTTGTTAGTTAATTCTTACCCTTTTTCTGAAACATATAAGTGTAGTATTTGAAGATTATTGAATAAAACGTGATTGAAGAGCACATCTAATACTTGATATTGAATTCTAAGAATGCCAATGTGAGGCATAGAATTATACCAAGTGTGATCATTTGTTAACAGTATGGACTATTCCTTTATCTTTAGATTTTCCAGTTATCTTTTGAAAAGTATAGTAATTGAAATATTTTATAAAACTGATTTTACACATTGAATCCATACTTATTCAATTTGCTCTTTGAAGTTGAATTCTCTTTGATTATTTCTATCACTCTACAATTCTGTTTTCTCTTGCTATCCATTAGCTTGTTACTCCAACCCGTAACAATGTAAAAGATTTTTCAGTCTATGATAATACATTTGATGTAATGATGGAATTATGGGAGGTTCAATTTTCTAATATTAAATCCGATCTTGATTAGACTGTTAAATGGATAAGTGGTTTTGTTAAGAGTAGTTATGAGCTTGTATGCATTATGGGTAAGATATATGAATTAGATATGTTTAATACATTAGGTAGTAAAGTTAATACTAGCGTATAGTTGGGCTTTTCATTTGTGATTAGCCGCATCTTGTGATTTTTGTATTATTGGGTGAGCTGGCTTTATGAAACTGCCACATTACTGTAGACTTAACTAATAAATGACCAGTGTAGCTATACATTAACAAAAAAAAAAAAAGTAGTATTAGCATGTAGTTAGAGCTTTCTGCTTGTAGTTAGCTGCATCTTGTAATTTTGTATTATTGAGTGAGCTGGCTTTATGAAAGCACCACATTACTGTGGTTATAACTAATAAACGACTGGTGTGGCTACACATTAACAAAAAAAAAAACAAAAAAAAAACAAATTACAAACTAAATAAAAAAAATCAGTGAGTATTGTTAATAAAGTTAAGAAAGGCCCATTGAGTACACCCAACATTCATGGAATAGTAAAGAGTAAAGATAATAATGTTGACATATTCAAAATTAAGTTAGATGATAGGTTCACACAGTATAATAGGATACTAGTTGATGTATTTTGTAGTAAGTTTACTCTAAGTAATAGTGTGATACCTTATAAAGTTTCTGGTTATACTAGTATGTAGTTAGATATAACCACTTAGTGATTAGCTACATCTTGTAATTTAGATTATTGGATGAGTTGGCTTTATGAAAAAGTCATGCTTTTTTTTTGAGTATGGCTAAACTAATAAAAGACCAACATAGCTATATATTAACAAAAAAAAAATTATTGACCTAATCATTGACCTAGTCATTAATTTGATCATTGACCACTTTTAATAGCTATATAAGTAATAAATCTTTTAGCTGTAGAAAAGCATATAAGAATCAAAAAAAAATAAAAAATAAAATAACAACTTTCATCTTAATCTTTCTTTTATTGCTAATTTCTCTTTTCCTATCTTCAAATATCTGAACATCTTGGAATAAAAAATTACTTGTTGGTTATTTCTTACCTTTTTTCCTGAAATGTGTAATTGCAGCATTTGAAGATTATTGAATAAAATATGACTGAAAAGCATATTTGATACTTGATATTGAATTCTAAGAGTGCCAACATGAGGCATAGAATTATACCAGTATATGATAATTTGTTGACAGTACAGACTATTTCTCTACCTTCAAATTTCCCAGTTATTTTTTGAAAAGTATAGTGACTGAGATATTTTATGAAACTGATCTTGTACATTGAATTCTTACTCATTCAATTTGCTCTTTAAAGTTGAAATCTCTTTGATTATTTTCATTATTCTACAATTCTGTTCTTCCTTGCTATCTGTTAGCTTGTTACTCCAACCCATAACATAAAAGTGGTATTTCTTGTGAAATTGTCAAAATTCACTTTGATTTCTATTATATGAGTAATTATTTATACCTGCCACAACAATCAGAAGAACACTTTAAAGCATACAACAAAAATAATCTAGACTTTATTGAACTCAATTCTTTGCCCTTCTGCTTAATTTGCTTCTCCATTGAAGAACAATCTAGCAGACAATTCCAAGACTTTTGGAACTGGTTCTTGAATGAGCATTTAGCTGAAACTTATACAGCCTATACAACTTATTACTTTGACCATACTTATTTTGAAAACAACTTTGAAAAAAGAAACAACAGTATCAATCAACTTTTATACTCCACAACCTTTGAATAACAGTCTTCTGATTTCGAATATTTGAATCATCAAATTCACATTTGGATTGTTGCCCATCAATCAACTGAAACTCTCTTTGAAACAAAAGAAGAAAGCTACCAGACTGCTTTTGTTTTTGACTTTTTATCAAGTAAACCAAACTCATCCATACAAACAGTTATCCTTAAACCAATGGCTAATGACCTCATGCAATCAAACATCCTGACTGCTTTCCAAGGTATACAAACTGCTTTAGAAAAAAAAAACAATATCCCACTATCACTATTTAGAAATGATGCACAAAATCCAATTGAATGATTGGATGACTTTAAAAGAGCTGCCACAACCAATCAATATGATAATAAATACAAGTTCCAAATTGTTGGTGGCTATTTTCAAGGCTCTCCTGCTACCTGGTTCTTACAAGAAACAAATACCAATACTCATTAAAAAATTATTAGATGAACACTTGTAAATGTTGGAGAAAACAACTTCTTTTTCACTATCTGGTTTGAAAATAAGTTCAGAATCCCAATCTTAATATTCAAGTGGCATATAGAATTGGAAAAATAGTAACTGAATATACTAAAGCAATAAAAAAGCTAATTAAATAAGTAGACTCAAGAAAAAATTGAACAGAAGAGCAAAAAATACATTCTTTTACAAAAAGATTGAGAACTGATTTCTCATATGCTCTTTGGCCTCTCCTGGCCTTGAAAAATAATTCCACAATGGATATGGCCATTGAACTAGCCCAATAAATTGAAGATAATCAAAGAATACATCTAGAATTCACTTATCTAGTTTTTGCTCCTGCTTCTGCTATGGCTTCTGCTTCACAAATGGCTGCTATTTCTTTTACTGTCCAAACTCAAGACTCCAATGAATAATTAATAGATAGACTTATAGCAAATCTTGCTTAGCTATTAGAACCATTAGCCCAAACAGTCAGAGACAACTAGCAACCACAAAGACCTAGATTTGAATCACATTTCAATCAGCCTCAACAGTTTCCTTACCAAAGACAGCAAAATTGTGGCTCACCTGTGTGCTATTGCTGTGGATTAACTGGACATTTTTCAAGAGATTGCAACAATCTTCCTTTGCCATCTTCAGCTCCAAGAAACAATGATAATTAAAACAACAGAATCATTAACAATAATGTCCCCAACCAAAGACCTAATCATGCCAACATCAATTTTTTTGAAAAGAATCTCTTAGTTAAAGTCACTGTTTATCAGTTTTTAAACTGGTTGGCACATCTCCAAAGAGTAAGAGTACAAACCAACCAGAAAAAAATTCCTTTTATGCTTTTAACCTAACTGATAATAACTATAATATGGATGAACTGGGTATCAATCTCTCTGACTTAACAAGAAAAAAAAAAAGCCAAAGTTGATTTTGTTCTAGATCTCAACAAAGTCTTAACTTCTATTGCTAATAACAATAAGCCATCAAAGACCAAAGTTTTTAAAAATCTTCCAAAGTTGGAACTCCCAGAAATAATACAAAAATCTGGCCCTTATTCTGTTGTCAAAAATCTCATAAAAATGCCTGCTTACATTATCTTTGGCCAGTTAATGACTCATCTTTAATTCAGAAAAGACCTTTGCAAATCTTTGATTCTCAAGAAAAAGACACTAAAAACCAACAAATGCTCATGCCAAGCTGGACTTGCTGACAACAACAATGTTAGCCCTTTCATTTGTAAAGCCCAAGTGGCTGGTTACTTCATTAATCTGATTTTGAACAGTGAATTATCTGTTAGTGTTATTGCCAAACACTTCTTAAAAGCAATTGGCAGAAAAATTGATAAACTGTCTACAAAACCAATGACCAATGTACATGGTGACAAGAAAAAAAATCTGGGCATTGCCAAAGCTGTTCCTATCTGAATCAATAGCATCAACATTGAAACTGACATGAAAGTATCTGAAGCAAAAGAATATATCATAATAGTTGGCAATGAATGGCTTAAGAAAGCAAAAACTTTGCTTGATTATGAACTTTGTAAACTGACCATCAGATATGATGAGAAACCCATCATGGTTAAGTGTTGCCATTGGACAACTCTTCTAATATCCAAACAAAGCCAAAAAAAAGAGCAATTAGATGAATCAGATAATGAAAAAAGTGACAAAGAAGATGAACAAGAAGAACAAAAAGAAACTGCTGAACTTGCCTACACCATTTTTATCAACAATGACAAGTCATTAAATTATGTCAAAGCAGATAAAGAAAGAATCATGGTAAATGGCAAGCTGATCTGTTGGTCATACTATAATATTCTTAGAAGAATCTTTAACAGAAAGTCTGGCAAGAAAACCAAATACAATTATTGATAGCATGGTTTTTGTGTTCAATACTGGTGCAATAAATTATTGTACTCTTCTAACAATAAATACATGTTCTGTCTGATCTATTACAAAGATTGGAAACCAATCAGCTTGATACCTCGTGAAAAAATAAAAGAAGTCCAAAAGTCTTTTAAGAATAAACCACCTGAAATCCAATCATTGATTATAGAACAAAGAAAACTCTCTCTTAAAAAAAAAAAGTGGACATTGAAAACTTATTGGTTAAAAATAGCCCAGTTATATTCAAAAAAGGTGATGCTCTTGGATGTACTCATGTAATACAACATACTATTACCATCAGAAAAACTTGTCTTATCTACTTGAAACCCTATCAGTCCAATTATCACAATGATGAATTTATCAAGAAAAAAATAAACCAGATGAAAAAGCTTGGATTCATACAAGAAACCAAAAGTGAATGGGCATTTTCAGTTGTAGTGGTATCCAAAAAAGGTAGAACCTTATACTTTTGTGTTGATTACCACCAATTAAATGTCATTACTGAAAGAGACATGTATCTACTCCTCAAAATTAATGCAATGCTAAACCAATTCAATGGTGCTGCTTTCTTTTCAACTATTGATCTAACTGCTGAATTTTGGCAAATAGAAATGGATTCAGAAAGCAGAAAGAAAACTGCTTTTATCACCAAGTATGGCACTTACAAATTCACAATTATGTCTTTTGGTCTCATTAATACTCCTCTTACATTTTAATATTTTATGAACAAAGTATTTGAATCAGTAAAAGAAAACTTTGTTTTAGTTTACTTAAATAACATAATAGTATACTTAAAAACCTGGAATGAACATCTTGAACATTTGCAAAAAGTTTTTGATCTCCTCAGAAATGCTGGTCTTAAGATCAACCCAATCAAATCTTTCTTTGGATGTCAATCTACCCAGTTTCTTGGTTATTTTATTACAAAAGATAGAATCTTCTTTGATTCAGCCAAAGTATAAAAAGTTCAAAACATTAGACAACCAATGAATGTTCATAAATTATGCTCTTTCCTTGGTTTGGCCTCTTATTATCACAAATTTGTTAAAAATTTCTTCAAAATCACTACTTCTTTCAATTAGCTACTTAGAAAAAATGTTAATTATCACTGGGGCACTTATTAACAAAAAGCTTTTGAAATTCTGAAGAAAAAACTGGTTACAGAACCTATTTTTATACAACCTGATTTGGATCAACCTTTTATCTCTCACACTAATGCATTTGGTTATGGACTTGGTGCTGTTTTCTCTTAGAAAAATGAAGATGACAGAGAACATGCCATAGCATATGCCAGTAGAATTCTTATACCAGCTAAAAGGAACTATTTTATTACTGAGCAAGAATGCTTAGCAGTAGTTTGGGCTACCAATTACTAGGACAAATATCTTCTTGGTGTAAAGTTTTTGGTGGTAACAGATCATCAAGTCTTGGTTTCGCTATGCAACAAAAGAAAGTTAGAACACAAATAGATAACTTACTAAATACTCTATTTGGATGAATTCAATTATGACATCCAATACCACAAAGGGGCTAATTATTAAAATGTTAATGCTCTCTTCAGACTCATCATCCAGTGATAATACAATCTTTTCAAACCAAACCAACTTAATTATTAGTAATTCTTCTTTTAACAAACATGATAATAGACTTGGACAACTATTCTGCCTTAATAGAATTTTTGGGTAAAAGACAATACCCACCAGAATACACTCAACAACAAAGAGAACATTTGTGCAAACAATTAAATTTCTATTTGATTCACCAGAACCAATTATATAAAAGAAACAGAAAAGATTCTAACCACTTTCAGAGAGTCATTAAATTTAAAGAAAAAAAAATTGTAATATATAACATGTATACTAACTCATTAGCTGGATACTTTGGAAAAACAAAAACAATTCAGAAAACTTTAGCTCACTATTATTGGTTTACCTTGGGAAAAGATATTGCTGAATACATCAAAACCTGTGACATCTGCCAAAGAAAAGGCAAATCCAATTGCAAAAAAGATATCCATCCAATTTTTGTTGGTCAGTTATTTAACAGAATTGGTATAGATGTTGTTAAATCTTTAACAATAACTCCTGATGGCAACAGATATATTATTACAGCTACTAATTATTTTACAAAGTGGGTAGAAACAAGAGCCACTCCAAACCAAACAGCAGTCTCAATAGCCAATTTTATTTATAAAAATATTATCTGCCATCATGGCTGTCCCAAAGAACTTTTATCTGATAGAGAAAGAGCTTTTTTTAGTACACTGGTTGAAAAACTTTGTAGAAAAATAAGAATACATTATAAACTTTCTTCCCCTTATTACTCTCAAACAAATGGCTTAGTAAAACATTTCAATAAAACACTATGTAAAATCTTAGCCAAAACCAGTGAAAAAACAAACTTATGAAACAAAATACTGCCTTCAGCTTTGTTTGCTTATAGAACTGTGAATCATGACATAACAAGTTATGAATTTTTTTATCTGCTTTATGGACATATGGCAATACTACCAATAGAAACTAACATTAAGACAATACTTTTTAAAAAAATCACAATAGAGAATTATAAAAACATTTTGCAAAGAAAACTTGGTACCATTCTTGACTCTTTGATAGAAACATGAATAATAGCTTTTGAACAAATAAAACAGTTTCAAAAAAAGCTTAAGAAAAAAAAACCTATAAAACACTTTCTTTAAGTATTGGTGACTTGGTATTGGAATATTGTTCAGACAAAAACAATGTCTATGGTGATAAATTCTCTAGCTGATAGAAAGAATTCTTTATAGTTAACAAAGTTTTAAACAATAATTTTTATATTCTTTAAGATCAATCCAGAACAATTTTTAATGATTATCCTGTTCATGGTACATGACTCAAAAAATATCATAAATAACCTGATTGGTTGCTTGTTGTGATAATACTGACCCAAATAATCAGCAAAAATCAAGTATAAATAAATGCATTATTCTCAAAACAAAGGTATTTTTAATCAACATAAACAATTATTTTCTGGATCAAAACATTTAAACCACCTTTTATACTCTCCATGAATATTAGATTAAAAACTATCCAAATGTTATTCTGATTATTGGAAAACAAACCATTATAACTAATAACAGTAGAACACATATTGTTATTAGATTCAAGAAAACCATTACCAGAAGAGAAAAAATTAATAGCAAAATAGATAAATATTTGTTAGAGAGTATAACAGCAGCTATACTCTTACCTTCTAGCACAATTAGAAAAACAATTCAAGAAATCTTGCTCATAGACAAAAATCTGTCATATGGAAGGCAATTAAAACTCTATGGTCATCTTGGAAAAATTATAAAGGATATAAAACTCATAAAAAAAACAACTTCAGAGATACAGGCAAAAATTTTGGACATTATATAATTAGATGTCTCAAAAGTTTTAATTATTGCTAGAAAAGCCAAAACTCTAATACAAAGATTTGGTCTTTTGAATACAAAACTTATTTTGTCTTAAGTGTTATATACTCTATTTATAAAAGACTTCAACAAACTAGTTAGCTTTAAGTTAGATAAAACTCTTTAAATAGATTATACCAAGAATAGCTTGATTTTGCTGGAGCTCAATTTCTTTGGAGAGAATGATATTATGATTGAAACCTATACTTTTTATTAATTATTACATGTATTAGTCACTAATGTCATATAATTAGCCACTCTATTTTTAGAAAATGATCAATAACCTAACCATTGACTTAATCAATAACCTAATCATTGACTTGATCATTGACCTGATTATTGACCTAGTTATTGACCTGATCATTGACCACTTTTGATAGCTATATAAGTGATAAATCTTTTAGCTGTAGAAAAGCATATAAAAATAAAAAAAAATAAAAAAATAAAATAACAACTTTCATTTCAATTATTTTTTTATTGCTAATTTCTCTTTTTCTACCTTTAAGTATCTAAACATCTTGGAATAAAAGATTACTTGTTGATTATTTCTTATCCTTTTTTCTAAAACATGTAATTGCAGTATTTGAAAATTATTGAATAAAACGTAACTGAAAAGCACATTTGATATCTGATATTGAATTCTAAGAACACTAACATAAGGCATAGAATTATACCAGGTGTGATTATTTGTTGACAGTATAGATTATTTCTCTACTTTCAGATTTTCTGGTTATCTTTTAAAAAGTATAGCAACTAAGATATTTTATAAGACTGATCTTGCATATTGAATTTTTACTTATTCAATTCATTTTTTGAAGTTGAAATCTCTTTGATTATTTCCATCACTCTACAATTCTGGTCTTCTTTGCTATCCATTAGTTTGTTATTCTAATCTGTAACAATACTACTAATTGCTTATAGCCAAAAAAAAAAAATTATACAATCTAAATTATTTTAATGTATTATGTATTTAGTGTAAACTAATAGAAGACTTAAACTATATGTTTTTATGCACACATAATAATTATGCCAGAAAAAAGTTGATTTCAGATACTATTAAAGAATAGACTGAATTGTTAAATGTCTGTATTGTTATGGGTTGGAGTAACAAGCTAATGAATAGCAAGGGAGAACAGAATTGTAAGATGATGAAAATAATCAAAGAGGATTCAACTTTAAAGAGTAAATTGAATGAGTATGGATTCAATGTGCGAGATCAGTCTCATAAAATATCTCAGTTGCTATTCTTTTTAAAGGTAACTGGTGAATCTAAAGGTAGAGGGATAGTCCATACTGTCAACAATTAATCACCACTGGTATAATTCTATGTCTTATGTCAGCATTCTTAGAATTCAATATCAGGTATTAACTTGTGCTTTTCAGTCATGTTTATTCAAATAATCTTCAAATGCTACAATTATATATGTCAGGAAAAGGCCAACAAGTAATTTTTTATCTTAAGATGTTTAGATACTTGAAGGTAGGGAAAGGAAAATTAGTGATAAGAGAGTGATTGAGATGAAAGTTGTTATTTTTATTTATTTGATTCTTATTTGAGAGATGATTTTCAAAAGCTAAGAGACTCATCACTTATATAGCTATTGAAAGTGGTCAACGACTAGGTCAATAATCAGGTCAATGATCAGATCAATGATCAAGTCAACAGTCAAGTCATTGATCAGGTCAATGATCACTATCTAAAAATAGAGTGGCTAATTATATGATATCAGTAACTAATACATGTAATAACTAATAAAAATTATGGGTTTCAACCATAACATCATCCTCTCCAAAGAGATTGAGCTCTGGCGAAATCAAGTTATTTATAGGGTATTCTAATTGAAGGGTTTTGTCTAACTCAAAACTAACTAGTTCATTGAAGTCTTTTGTGAATAGAATATATAGTACTTGAGGCAAAATAAGCTTTGTATCCAAAAAACCAAATTTTTGTATAAGAGTTTTGGCTTTTCTTGCAATAGTCAAAACTCTTGGGTTATCTAAACATATAATGCCCAAAATTTTTACTTGTATCTCTGAAGTTGTTTTTTTCATGAGCTTTATTTCTTCTATGATTTCACCAAGACAACCATAAAATTTTAGTTGTCTTCCATATGACAAGTTTTTGTCTATGGGCAAGATTTCCTTAATCATTTTTTCAATTGTCATGAAAGGTGTAAGTATTGCTGCTGTTATGCTTTCCAGCAAATACTTATCTATTTTGCTACCAATTCTTTCTCTTCTGGTAATGGTTTTCTTTGGTCTAATAACAGTATGTGTTCCACTGTTATCAGTTATGGTGGTTTGTTTTCCAATGGTCAGAGTAGCATTTGGATAATTTTTGATTCAGTACTCATGGAGAGTGTAGAAAGCATTTTAAATGTTTTGATCTAGGAAATAATTGTTCATGTTGATCCTCTGTTTTGGGAATAGTGTATTTATTTATATCTGATTTTTGTTGATCATTTGGGTTGGTATTATCACAACAGGTAACCAATCAGGTTGTTTGTAATATTTTTTGAGTTGTGTGCCATGAACAGGACGATCATTAAAGATTGTTCCATATTGATCTGGTAAGATATAAGAACCATTGTTCAAAACTTTGTTGACTAAAAAGGGTCCTTTCCACTGGCTAGAGAATTTATTACCATAGATATTGTCTCTGTCTGAATGGTATTCTAAAACTAAGTCACCAATACTTAAGAAAAGTGTTTTATATGTTTTCTTTTTCTTAAGCTTCTTTTAGAATTGTTTTATCTTTTCAAAGGCAATTATCTATGCTTTTACTAATAAGTCAAGAATGGTATCAAGTCTTCTTTGCAAAATGTCTTTGTAATTTCCTATTGTTATTTGTTCAAAGGGTATTGTCTTAATGTTAGTTTCTATTGGTAGAGTTACTATTTGTCCATAGAGTAGATAAAAGGGTTCATAATTTGTTATGTCATAATTTACAGTTCTATAAGCAAACAAAGCTAAAGGCAGTACTTTGTCTCATAAGTTTGTTTCTTTGCTGGTTTTGGCTAGGGTTTCACATAGTGTTTTATTGAAATGTTCTACTAGACTATTTGTTTAGGAGTGATAAGGAAAGGAAAGTTTGTAATGTATTTTCATTTTTTTGCAAAGTTCTTCAACAAGTGTACTGAGAAAAGCTCTTCCTCTGTCAGATAAAAGTTTTTTGGGGCAGCCATGGTGACAAATAATATCTTCATAAATGAAATTGGCTATTGAGACTGCTGTTTGGTCTGAAGTGGCTCTTGCTTCTACCTACTTTGTAAGATAGTCAGTAGCTGTAATAATATATTTGTTGCCATCAGGAGTTATTGTTAAAGATCCAACAACATCTATACCAATTCTGTCAAAGGGTTGACTAACAAAAATTGGATGGATATCTTCTATGCGATTGGGTTTTCTTTTTCTTTGGCAGATATTACAGGTTTTGATGTATTCAGCAATGTTTTTTTCTAAGATAGACTAATAATAGCGAGCTAGAGTTTTCTAAATTGTTTTTGTTTTTCCAAAGTGTCCAGCTAATGGATCAGTGTACATATTGTAGATCACAATTTCTTTTTCTTCAAATCTGATGACTTTCTGGGAGCAGTCAGAATTTTTTCTATTTCTTTTATAAAGTTGGTTCTGGCAAATCAAATAGAAATTTGATTGTTTGCACAAATGTTCTCTTTGTTGTCATGTGTATTTCAGTGGGTATTGTCCTTTACCCAAAAATTCTATTAAGGCAGAGTAGTTGTCCAAGTCTATTATTGTGTTTGTCAAAAAGGAAATTACTAATAATTAAGTTGGTTTGGTTTGAGAGAGTTGTTCTGTCACTGGATGGTAAGTCTGGAAAGAGCGTTGGCATTTTGATGATTAGCTCCTTTGTGATGTTGAATATTATAATCGAATTCATCCAAGTGGAGTATCCATTGAGTTATCCATTTGTGTTCTAGCCTCTTTTTGTTGTGCAGCCAAACCAAAGCTTGATGATCTGTTACCACCAAAAACTTCACACCAAAAAGATACTTACTCCAGTAACTGGTGGACCATATTACTGCTAAGCATTCTTGTTTAGTGACTGAATAATTCTGTTCTGCTGGGGAAAGGGTTCTACTGGCATAGGCTATAGCATGTTCTTTGCCATCTTCATCTTTCTGGAAGAGAACAGCACCAAGTCCAAAGCCAGATGCATCAGTGTGGAGAATAAAGAGTCGATCTAGATCAGGTTGCTTGAAGATGGATTCTGTAACCAGTTTTTCTTTTAAAGTTTCAAAGGCTTTTTGCTGATGTGTTCTCCAATGGTAATTGACATTTTTTCTGAGTAGCTGATTGAGAGAAGAGGCAATTTTGGAGAAATCCTTGACAATTTTGCAATAATAAGAGGCCAAACCAAGAAAAGAGCGTAGTTCATGAATGTTCATTGGTTGTTTAATGTTTTGGACTTTTTCAACTTTGGCTGGGTCAGAAAAGATTCCATCTTTTGTAATAAAATAACCAAGGAACTGGGTGGATTGTCTTCCAAAGAAAGATTTGATTGGGTTGATCTTGAGGCCAGCATTTCTGAGGAGGTCAAAAACCTTTTGCAA
>JAAOMT010000372.1:139926-162980 GCA_016748015.1 Geosiphon pyriformis | reverse complement strand
ATGGATTCTGTAACCAGTTTTTCTTTTAAAGTTTCAAAGGCTTTTTGCTGATGTGTTCTCCAATGGTAATTGACATTTTTTCTGAGTAGCTGATTGAGAGAAGAGGCAATTTTGGAGAAATCCTTGACAATTTTGCAATAATAAGAGGCCAAACCAAGAAAAGAGCGTAGTTCATGAATGTTCATTGGTTGTTTAATGTTTTGGACTTTTTCAACTTTGGCTGGGTCAGAAAAGATTCCATCTTTTGTAATAAAATAACCAAGGAACTGGGTGGATTGTCTTCCAAAGAAAGATTTGATTGGGTTGATCTTGAGGCCAGCATTTCTGAGGAGGTCAAAAACCTTTTGCAAATGTTCCAGGTGTTCATCCCAGGTTTTTGAGTATACCATTATGTTGTCCAAATAGACTAGAACAAAGTTTTTTTTGACTGATTCAAATACTTTATCTATTAAGCATTGAAAGGTGGGAGGGGCATTGGTGAAACCAAAAGGCATGACTGTGAATTCATAAGTACCATACTTGGTAATAAAGGCAGTTTTTTTTCTGCTTTCTGGATCCATCTCTACTTGCCAGAATCCAGCAGTTAAGTCAATGGTTGAGAAGAAAGCAGCATCTTTGAATTGGTCTAACATTGCATCAATCTTGGGAAGTGGGTACATGTCTCTTTCAGTGATGGCATTTAATTGGTGGTAGTCAACACAGAAGTGTAGTGTTCCACCTTTCTTGAATACCACTACAACTGGGAAAGCCCATTCACTCTTGGTTTCTTGTATGAATCCAAGTTCTTTTATCCAGTTTATCTCTTTCTTGATAAATTCATCATTGTGCCAATTGGATTGATAAGGCTTCAAATAGATGGGTCAAGTTTCTCTGGTGGTGATGGTGTGTTGTATCACATGGGTATGTCCAGGGGTATCATCTTCTTTGGAGATAACTAGACTATTTCTAGCCAGCAAATTTTCAATGTCTATTTTTCTTTCTTCTGGGGAGAGTTTTTTTTGTTCTACAATCAGTGATTGGATCTTAGGTGGTTTATTCTTAAAAGACTTCTGTACTTCTTTCAATTTTTCTCTGGGTATCAAACTGATTGGTTCCCAATCTCTGTAATAGATCAGGCATGATTTGTATTCATCACTTGGAGAATATAAGGGTTTGTTGCACCAACACTAAGCACAAGGACCATGCTACCAAAAACTGTATTTGGCTTTCTTGCCAGGTTTTCTTTCAAAGGTTCTTCTAAGAATATCATAATAAGGCCAGCAGATCAGCTTGCCATTTACAATAATTCCTTTTTTGTCTGCTTTAACATTGTCCAGTGGTTTGTCATTGCTAGTGAAGGTGATATAGGTGAGTTCAGCAGTTTCTTCTTGCTTTTCTTGTTCTTTTTTTTCATTGCTTTCTTCATCATCTGATTCATCTGATTGTTCTTCTTCTTGGTTTTGTTTGAGTACTGGGGAAGTTGTCCAATGGCAACACTTAACCACAATGGGTTTCTCATCACATCTGATGGTTAATTCACAAAGTTCATAATCAAGCAAAGCTTTTGCTTTCTTGAGCCATTCATTGCCAACAATGATGGTGTATTCTTTGGCTTCACAAACTTCTATGTCAGTTTCAATGCTGATTCCATTGATGTGGACAGGAACAGCTTTGGCAATACCCAGTCTTTTCTTTTTGTCACCATGTACATTGGTCATTGGTCTGGTGGAAGGTTCATTAATCTTTCTACCAATTGCTTCCAAGAAGTGTTTGGCAATGACACTAACAGATGATCCACTGTCTAGAATTAAGTCAATGAAGTATTCAGCCACTTGGGCTTTACAAATCAGAGGGGTGACATTGCTATTGTCAGCAAGTTCAGCTTGGTGAAGACACTTGTTGGTTTTTGGTGTCTTCTTCTTTAGAATCAAGGATTTGCGAAGATTCTTTCTGAACTGTGGGTAGATCATTAACTGGCCAAAGGTAATATGTGCTGGGGTTTTCATAAGATCTTTGACAATGGAATAGGATCCAGATTTTTGTACAATTTCTGGGAGTTCCAACTTGGAAGGATTCTTAAAAACTTTAGCCTTTGGTGGTTCATTGTTATCAGCAGCAGAAGTTGAGGCTTTGTTGAGGTCTAGAACAAAATCAACCTTGGATTTTTTCTTCTTTCTGGTTGGTTCTGAGGTGTTGATTGCTAGTTCATCCATGTCATGGTTATCATCAGTTAAGTTAAAAGCATAAAAGAGGTTTTTTTCTGGTTGGCTTGCACTCTCACTCTTTGGAGATGCGCCTACCAGTTTAAAGGCTAATAAATAGTGGCTTCAATTAGAGGATCCTCTTTAAAGAAATTGATGTTGGCATGATTGGGTCTTTGATTGGGGACATTGTTGTTGTTGTTGGGTTTGTTGTTTTGGTTGTTATTGTTTCTGGGAGCTGGAGAAGACAGTGAAGGATTGTTACAATCTCTTGAATAATGTCCAGTTAATCCACAATGATAGTACACAGGTGGGCCACAATTTTGCTGTCTTTGATAGGGAGATTGCTGGGGCTGGTTAAAACAAAATTTATATCTAGGTTTTGGTGGTTGCTGGTTATCTCTGACTGTTTGTGCCAATGGTTCTAATAACCGAGCAAGGTTAGCTGTGAGTCTATCTATCAATTGTTCATTTGGGTCTTGGGTTTGGGCAGCAAAAAAAGTAGCAGCTACTTAAGGAGCAGGGGCTATAATAATAGCAGGAGCGAAAACTGAAAGTGTGAATCCCAGATGCATCCTTTGGTTATCTTCAATTCTTTGGATGAGTTCAATAGCCATATCTATTGTAGGGTTGTCTTTCAGAGCCAAAAGAGGCCAAAGAGCATAAGATAAGTCAGTTCTCAATTTTTTTGTAAAGAAGTGAATCTTTTGTTCTTCTGTCCAGTTCCTTCTAGAGTCTACTTGCTTGATTAACTTTCTGATTGCTTTGGCATATTTGATTACAACTTTACCAGGATCTTGGATTCTTCTTTCCAGTTTCATGCGCCATTTAGATATTAAGATTGGAGTTCTGAACTTGTTTTCAAACTGGGTAGTAAAAGAGGTATTGTTTTTTCCTGTATCTGCTGGTGTCCATCTGATAATTCTGTGCTGGACATTGGCATTGGTTTTTTGTGAAAACCATGTGGCAGGAGAGCCTTGAAGGTAGCCACCAATAATTTGGAACTTGTACTCATTATCATATTGGTTGGCAGTAGCTGCTCTTTCAAAATTGTCTAACTATTCAATTGGATCTTGTGCATCATTTCTGAATAATGGTAATGGGGTGTTGTTTCTTCGCCCCAAAGCAGTTTGTATGCCTTGGAGGGCGGCTAGGATGTTTGCTTGCATTGGATCTTGGGCTATTGGTTCAGGAGTTACTGTTTGAGTGGAATGATTTGAATCACTTGGGAAGAAATCAAAAATAGGACCAGTTTGGTAACTTTTTTCTTCTGTTTCAAAAGAGGTTTTAGCTGATTGATGGGCAGCAATCCAGATGTGAATTTGGTGATTTAGATATTCGAATTCAGAAGGTTGTTGTTCAAAGGTTGCTGAGTATAAGAGCTGATTGATATTATTGTTTCTTTCTTCAAAGTTGTTTTTAAAGTAAGTTTGGTCAAAGTAATAAATTGTGTAGGCTGTATAGGTTTCAGCTAAATGCTCATTCAGGAACCAGTTCCAAAAGTCTTGGAATTGTCTACTAGATTGTTTTTTAAGAGGGAAGCAAATCAAGCAAGATGGCAAAGGATTGAGTTCAATAAAGTCTAGATTGTTTCTGTTGTATGCTTCAAAGTATTCTGCTGATTGTTGTGGTAGGTATGAATAATCACCCATACAATAAAAAAACAAGTGAATTTTGACAACCTCACAGGGAGCACTATTTTTATGTTATGGGTTGAAGTAACAAGCTAATAGATAACAAGGGAGAACAGAATTGTAGGATAATGAAAATAATCAAAGAGGATTCAACTTTAAAAAGTGAATTGAATGAGTATGGATTCAATGTGCGAAATCAGTCTCATAAAATATTTCAGTCGCTATTTTTTTCAAAGGTAACTGGGGAATTTGAAGGTAGAGGGATAGTTCATACTGTCAACAATTGATTACCACTGGTATAATTCTATGCCTCATGTCAACACTCTTAGAATTCAATATCAGGTATCAACTTGTGCTTTTCAGTCACATTTATTCAAATAATTTTCAAATGCTACAATTATATACGTTAAGAAAAGGCCAACAAGTAATCTTTTATCCTAAGATGTTCAGATACTTAAAGGTAGGAAAAGAGAAATTAGCGATAAGAGAGTGATTGAGATGAAAGTTGTTATTTTTATTTATTTGATTCTTGTCTAAGAGATGATTTTCTACAGTTAAGAGACTCATTGCTTATATAGCTATTGAAAGTGGTCAATGGTCAGGTCATTGATCAGGTCAATGATCACTATCTAAAAATAGAATGGCTAATTATATGATATTAGTAACTAATACATGTGATAACTAATAAAAATTATGGGTTTCAACTATAACAGTATTTTTAACTGTATAGTAATCTATTTATTTCATAAAGCTGAATTTTCTAATTGTTTATATATATTATTAGTTAAAAATTTTGTAATAAAAAATTAAGCAATTGAAATGGCAAGTTTATTAGAAGATAAATTAAATAATAGATCATTAGTTATTAATTTGGTTTAGCATTTTATTAAGAGTCACAAATCTGTTATATAACTATTAACAGCCAAATTAAAAGCATATTATGAGAAACATAGCTTATTATTACATAATAGATTTATGATTTTGGCTATGATTGGTTTAGTTTCTGTGTGGTTTCATAAAATGATTTATAATTTTGGCATCAAGCTAAACATTCATATTTGCTTTAATCTATATCTTTGTTTAATTAGTGCGCAATTTGGTTTTTTATGCAACTTTTTTGTAATAGGTAATTTAGGTGTATAGTGTTATCTTAATTGGTTTAAATAACTGGTCATATATAGAAAAAGCATAAACCATACTTAATATAAGATTTTGTATGATTATATGTTTTTTTTTTTTTTTATATTTAATGAGTGAAGTCCAAATGCAACTTAGAACTATACATCAAAGAAATAATCTAAACTAAGCGTGAATCATGCACTTTTTACATGTGACCAGCCACTCGAGCCAGTCAGGACAACACTACACATCTATATTAACAGAAATCGAGTCACCAATATCTAAGAAAAATGAACAAGATTTGCAAAAACCAAAATGGACACCAAAAGCTTCAGCAATACCAAGCAATTTAACCACACCACCTGAAAACCTCAAAACCAAACCAGAAACCAAGACAGGAATTGAGCCATCCACTGGAATCAGGCCATTCTTTTCTATGTATGTGTGATGCTTGGCACAGACCAACCAAATGTTATTCCTGAAAGTGACATAAAGAGAGTATACAAAATCAGTAATCTTAATGCCAGCAACCTTGGGATCATGGAAGACAGAAACAGCCTCTCGAAACCATCCTCTGAAAACAAAACCCTTGTAAAGAGCTGAGAACACTAAGAAATCTGAAGCACAGGTCAACAGCAGCTGCAATACATTAAAAAAAGAGAGAGAAAGACCAGAAATTGTCTTCCAAGAAGACATACAGGATTCCAAAACCCCACAATGAGCTGAATCATCAATTACATAAGAAAACACATGATCAGATACCTCCATCTCACCACAATACAGACACAGAACACTTGGGTAACATCTATCATAAATATGCTTTCGAACAGCCACGGGAAGCCAATGGTACAAAGTCTTCATTAAGTAAGTACGAACATTAGTGGTGCGCCTGCTGGTGAAACCTGTTGCCATATGCAAATCAGGATGCCAAACCCTAAAAGAACTAGGCCAATCAACATCCAAGTACAAATCTCTAGGTAGAAACCCAAAACTGGAACCGACCTTCCAACGTGCCCGACAAACAGCATGAAAAACGTTTTGAACAAAGTGTTTAGAATTACCAGACACAATATCATTATCTGCCAACAAAAAACGTTCATCAACACAAGGAGGGAGAAACCAATTATAGAGAGTTGCAGCATTAGTAATGCTGTCAGCTCAATCATTCCCCAATACACCAGAGTGACCCTTAATCTTGTGCCAGCTAACCCTTAAATTCTTACTGTAAATAACATTCCTAATATGTCAGCACTCGACCCAGTACTGATTGTGAAAGTCAGGATACACCAAGTCAACCTCTGACATGCAAGCATCCAAGGCTGTCTGACTGTCTGAAAACAGACAAACAAAGCAAGCCACAAATACACACTCCAGAGCCAACACTATAGCCTGCAATTCTGCCAAAGTAGATGACACCAAACCCCGAACACTATTATATGTTTTTAAGTAATAATTGGGCTGTATTTGTTAATAAAAAAAAATTATAATAAAAGTTTATTAATAATAATAATTAAAATTTTTAATTTTTAATATTAAATTTAATATAAATAAAACTAATATTTAAATAATTAGTTTGGTTTTTAATAATAATAATAATGTTGTAATTATATATAAAATAATTGTTTTAAATAAGTTATTTTTGTGGATTTAATATAATATAGTTTTAATTAACTTAAATAATTAATTATGTATGTAAAAATATTTATTTATTTTTATTTTTATTATTATTTTAAACTAATTAATTAATGTTTTATATGTTTAAATTGGTTATTAAATTATTAAATTATTAATAATTATTTTTATAATTTTAAATATTTTCTTGAAAGATTTTTTTTTATTTAGAATTTAATAATATTTTTATTTATTTTTAAATTATATTGGCAAATTGTGGGCTCAAGTAGTCTCTTTTGCTTTCTTTTTAAGTAGCTTTCTTTCTGGCTTTGGTTGTGGTTTAGGTTTCTCTTTGTCTGGTGCTTCAGGGTTGGGTGGTGGTGCTCTCTTTTTCCTATTTAATAAGTCTCTCTTGGTTGCTTATTTGGCATCTTTGGAGCAATCTCTTAAACTTCTGGCTAACAAGATTTCTGGTATTCTTAGAAAATTGAGTTTTATTGAATTGGTGCCCATAATATCATCTTCTGGTACAGCTTTGTGCCAGTGGCTCCTGTTTTGGATTCGGATATGGCTTTAGATAGTGTGTTGGCTTTGTCCTCTCTCCTTCCCTCGAGTGTTGAGTTAGGTACTGGTTTTAATTCAAATAGTTCAAAGATTCTGACCACCAAGATAGGTGGCTTGGAGTCTAAAATGTCAGCTATAGAGGCTTCAGTCAGTTCTGTTTTGGCAAAATTGAATCTCTTGTGTTCTGGTTTGGGTCCCTCTTTACCTCATTTATCCCAATAAGTGGTCTGGTTTGGAAATTTGCTATGTGTAATGTTCATGGAATCAATGTCCCTACCAAGCAGGAGGATGTTGTATGTTGGCATCAAGATTCTGGCAATTTGGTCTCATTCATCATAAAAACAAAGTTAAGGTCTTCTACTAGACCATAGATTGCGAATAAGTTTAATGGAGTGTGAATTTTTTCTTCAGAATTGGATAAAAGTTTTATTGGTGTTGATGTTGCTATAATCATGGACAATTTCTTGGCTTATCATGTTTCTAAGGTAGAGAAGGTTCCAGATAGAGTTGTTTCTGTTCAGCTCTTATTTAAAGGCAAGCTTTCAGTTACTCTTTTGGAATTATATGCTGGTGCCTCTTCTGGAGCTAGATTTGGTCAGGCTTCTGAGATTAACTCTCTCATTACAAAAGCTGTCAACTCCAGCACTCATGTTGTCTTAGGTGGAGACTTCAATGAGAATGGATCTGATAGAAGTGTGAGTTTCAAGTTCTGTTTGGATTTGGGTTTGGTCAATTCATTTGGCGGTTATTATTCAGTTGGTTCTCATACATGGAGCAATTCAAGAGGGGTTGTGAAGACAATTGATTACATTTTTGTTAGTGGCAGCTTGTTTTCTGCTGTTGTTGGTCATCAGACAGTCTCTGTTTCAGATTTTTTTGACACTAATCACAGGACAGTTATGGTGTTAATTGGTTTGGGTGGGCTCCTGAATGTTTAATTGAATAGCTTGTACAAGCAAGTGAATAGGGATCATTGGAAATTCAAGTTCAAAGATGCTAACAGTGCTAAATAGACTAAGTTTAGGGATCTCTCCTTAGCAAAAATCTTGTCATTGGGTAATGTGTTCTCTGGTGCTGAAGCACGTGATAATGTGGATGCTATGTGGGTGATGTTATAGGAAACTGTATTAGGATCTGCAGATGAGATGTTTTCAAGACATTGGTTCAGCAAATTTGGGTGTTTGAAAAACAGACATTCTTCCAAGTTTTTTGGTTTGGAATTGTTGGTGGTCAAGATTGTCAAGAAATTTTGCTCTGGTGGTTTGTTTGATGTTGATCTTCTTGTGAGTAAGTGGTTAACTCTGGATAATGCCAAGGCTTGTGCCTTCAGAGACTTGATTAGCTTGGGTGTCAAATCTGTTGTTATTGTAAAGCATTTGTCGTTGGTCCACAAAGATTACAGGAAGGCAAAGATGTTGGAGTCGAGGTTTGTTGAGGAAGCTTCTATTAGGAAGGCAATTAATAGGCACATGAAAAATTTCTGTTCAGACAAAAGTAGTATGATCAGGAGTGTGTTGGACAGACCCTTTCACAAGGTAGTGTTGGATCACCTGATGGTTGATGATGAATTGGTTTTGGAGCCTAAAGAGGTGAAGGCAAATGTGGACAAAATAATGGAAGGATGGACAAGAAAACAATCAGTGCATGCAGTGATTCCTGATCTTTGGGCTCAGTAGTATGCACCATTAAGCTATGTTTAAGATGATGCTTTTTCTGGGGTTATGCACAAAGTTGACATGAGTGAGTTGCTTTCTGTCATTAGTGGTCTGTCTGATAACAAGACTGCTGGTTTGTCTGGTATTCTGAATAAGTTGTAAAAACATGGTGGTGAGGTAGTTTTGGGGTGCATATTAGCACTATTTAATGTGTGTTTGACTGCTGGTGTGATGCCTGTTTTGTGGAAAAGAGTGTGGGTTTCAATGATCCCTAAGCCTTATGACTGGGATGAGGTTTTTATGAACACTCAGTCCATTGCTTTGATTGAAACTGCCAGGAAAATTCTGTCTAAGATTCTGTCTGATCATATTTTGGTGGCTTGCAGCAAGTTTGACATTCTTCAGGATGACAATTTTTCGGTGTTGAAAGGTACATCTACACAATCTCTGGTGTTTACTGTCGACTCAGTGGTTGAAGATGCTCTTGAAAAAAATTGAGAGATTTGGTTGGTTTTGCAGGATATGCAGAAGGCTTATGATTCAGTTAGGTGGTACTATTTGAGGGCTAGCTTGTGGTGTATCAAGATGTGTAAGAAGTTCATTAGGTTTTTTGGTGGTATTTACAAAGATAGAATTAACAGGGTAATAACTGACTTTGGTCTATCTGGTGATTACAAGGTACATGATGGACTAGATCAGGGTGAGGTTTTTTCACCTCTTCTGTGGAGGATCTTTTATGATCTGCTTTTGTGTAAGGTTAAGAGGCATGAACAATTGTGTGGATACCAAATTGATACTAAGTTTGTTTCGAAAACTGGCAGAATTGAGAGTGGTAGTGGTTTGACTTTGTACTTTTTAGCTGGTGCATTTGTTGATGATACAATCTGGGTTGGAAATTGTCAGGCTTCCACTCAATATGCATTGAATATTGCCAGTGAGTTTTTTATGATCAATAATATTTCTATCAACAGTGAGAAGACAGTGGCTATTCCCATAAATCAGAGTGTTAAGATTGTTAAGCTGAGTATTTGTGGTCAGCCAATTTTGATTGCTAAGAAGGGTGAAGCTCATCACTATCTGAGTATTTTTTTGTTAACTGAAGGGTTGTCCAAGCTGAGTATTGCCAGGGCTTATGCAGATATGCATTTCTTTGTCAATGTTGTACTTAGAAAGACGATTACAGACAAACAGTTCTTGTATTTGGTTTTGGCTGTCCTACAGCCTATTGTCAGCTATCGTATTCAGTTTAGTTTTGTCTCTTCTAATGTTTGTCACAAGTGGAATGTCTTAGTTAGGAAGGGTCTCAGATCTAAAGCTTGTCTTCTTCATGATTTTCCTGATGCTACTTTGCATCATCTATTATTGTATGACCTGAAACTTTTTGAACAAGTGCAGTCTGAAGGAAAGGTGGCTGCTTTAATAATGTTTTCCAATGTTTCTGGTGTTCTTGGGCATTTGTTTAGTCATGGATTTTTAGATTTGCAGGTTCTTGGTTGGGCTCTTTTAGATCTCCTGTAGTTTCCCATCAGATTGCGTGTCAGTCCAGTAAACAATTTTTTGGCTGGGTTGGTAAAGATTTTTTTGGACAATGGGCTATCTCTGGTGAACAATCTCCCTATTGCATTTTATAGTTCTGGTCACTTTCTTATGTTCACTATTCTTGAGAAGTCTCTGTATTTTGATTTGGTCATCTCTCTTAGGTGTTTTGGTGTCGCTTTTGGTAATCGGCTTTTTGATAAAAAGGGTGGGTTGATGGATTAGAAAACATTTTGCTATTGAAAGAGGTTAGATTTGCATGGTCTTGTGTCTCATTGGTTTGCAGTTTCTTCTGAGTTTTTGAGGAATAAGGGTTTCTTATCTTCTGGTTTTGCTGATCCTGCTGTGCTGCTTGGTTTGGACATTTTGGGGTCTGGAGAGTTCTCTGCTGTGAAGGATGGATTGCATAACAAGTAGTCAGGTTTTTTTGAGATTTTTATGAATGAATCTTTAAAGAATTTTGGTTCTGCTGAGGTTGCCAATAGTGCCACTGCTTATTTTTCAGCCTTGAATTTGAGTGTTGGCATTGCTGTCCAAAGTCTCTTGTCATTTACTATGGCCAAATTACAGGCCATTGTTTTGTCTTTGGAGTGTGTTGTTTTTTCGAGTACTGTGGTGTTACATCTTAACAGTCAGGCTGCTATTGATGCTTGTGTGTCTGAGATGTCTTTGGCTACCCCCAATTTTCGTTATTAATGCTAGATAGAAAGGCGTCATATTTTCAATTTGGTTAAGGATAAAGATTTTAGTGTAAGTTGGGTTAAGGTAAAGGGCTATTCTGAGGTTTCTAAGAATGTAGAGGCTAACTTAGCTGCTGGGACTGCCTCTGGGTCTCCTTTTTCCTTGTTGGCTGGAGTGCATAAACACTTTCTGGTTGCTGAAGATACTTTTGTCTCTAGTAATGCCCATTATTTTGTTAGTGATATTTTTTGTTCTGTTTGTTATGCTTGTTGGGAAGCTGGTCTTGGTTTCAATGTAGTTCCGGATGCAATGATTGTTCACATAAACTGGGTTGTCACTGCAATGGTGTGACATCCTGATTCTCATATGCTCACCAGTTTCACTAGTCGTAAGTTTTCAGTGTTTTGAACTTATCTTATGAAGGCTGTCCACAGAAGATTGCTGGTGGTGGTTAGGAAGAGGTTGTATGACAGATGTTACCTTGGTGTGTTGTGTTTGTTGTGTGGTGGTGTGGAGTTCTCTGACCATTCTTTTACTTGCACTCATGAGTCTGGTGTTTATGATGAGATTTTGGCTAAGGCTTCTGCTCATTGGTCTGTTTTGGTTGGTGTTTCTAGATCTTTTGCTTCTGCCATGCTATGGGTTTTATCTTAATGTTCCGTCAACATTGGACTGTACACTTTGATTTGCAAAAGATTTGTGTTGAATGAGTGGTATAAGAAAACATATAGTGTTTTAGATGATAAAAAGGTGGCTATTGCTCGGATTACTGACTTTGTGAGATTTGTTGTAGAATTATATTGTGCTAAAGTGTGGTTGGTGAGGTCTATTCACCAGATAAAGATGGAAAAGACTGGTTTGGTTCATGATGGCAGTGTTATTTCTGGGCTTATTTATGGAGTGTTTTCGGTTTTGTCTAATGGTGTTGTTAGGTTGCTTGGTCTGACTGAGTCTTTTGCTGTTTGCTTTAGTCATCAGAGGCTGTGTGGTTTTTTTTTTGGTTTGGGTGGTAATGTATTGGTTTATATAGGTGTGTAGTGTTGCCTTGTCTGGTCTGAGTGGCTAGCCACATGTAAAAAGTGTATGAGTCATGTTTAGTTTGAGCCTCTTAGTTTGGCTTTTTGTACTAAATAGTGATTGGGCTTCACTCTTTAAACATGTAATAAAAAAATAAAAAAATTATATTAAAATACTTAAATATAATAATATAATTTTTAAAATAACAAAAATAATTAAAAAAATAGCTGGTTATATGCAATTGTACATAATTCATATTTAATATATGATATTTATATTGTATAAAAATAATTAATAATTGAACTATATTTTAAGCAAAAAAAAAATCAACAGTATTGTAATATTGAATACTTTTATAATTAAAACTAATTTTAATATAAGTATAATATATTAAAATATAAAAATTTTTGTAAAAATTTTTATAGTTTTATAATTTGTAAAAGCTTTAAAAAAATGATATTGTAAAATAGGTTTGATTGGCTTGAACAGTTAAAAGTAACATTTGAATTATAAAATAATAAATATTTTCATTGTCAATAATTTTGGTTTTTAAATTCAAAATATCAATTGATTTTTTATTGATGTATTAAACAATTTGTGATAAATTGTATTTGGGAATTTTTTTTAAAAAACATAATGATTTCTTTTGAATTGACTATTATATATAACAATTGATAAAAAGGTTGCTTTTTTCAATAGTTTTCTTTTTGGTATAATATTTTAAACGTTATATTGATTCTCCCGTTTTACTCGAACCAGTACTCTTGAGTCTAAATCGCAAAAAAACCAATGGCAATAGGCATACTCAAGCTAATCTAGTTATGGTTCTCGGGCTTCAAAATTCTCAATCGTTGAATTTTCAGGGTCCGCACAGCGCTTACATATGAGCCAAGCGGTGTATTATCCGGATCTGTATTTTGCATAAAGGTTTCCTAATGAAATGCGAGAAACAATTTAACTTGATATGAATTTGCATCGATTAATGAAGCAAATATCAAAACATATGCGACTTTATACCACTTTGGCACGGTCATTCGGTGCAAATTCGATTTGTGCACGGTGTTGTTCAATGTATTTTGAGTTTTGCTCAAACTTCGGGGTTGGTTTAAGAATAAAGAATAAGAGTAAAATTGATTGTATATTTAAAAGACATTGAGTGTTAATCACCTTTTCTACCAGATGATGAAGCTGTTTGTTGAACTTTGAATTTTTAGATTTTTTAATGTGCCTTTTGAGCTGAAAGATGATATATATTGATTTTTTATTGAGAACATCAATTATGGTTGGAAATTCATTTAATATTTTACAAACCTGCACTATTGCGGGGATAGCCAATTCGGGGAAAGCAATTGATAAACAGAAGCTACCATAATATTCCAACATTATGTCTACCAATTCTTCACATATTCCGTCCTAGAGATTGAGTGAATTATAATCATGAATAAAGCCTAGAAAAATATGATGTTACGGAGAAAAATCAAGATATACACCTGGTAAATTCGTGTACCAAGATAATTTTTGGGTGCTTTCAAATTTAATGTAAAATCAAGGCTCTTTAATGTTGAAGGTTTTGGTTTGCGATGAATTTCGGCAGAGTCTAAAATATCAAAGATATGTGGAGCAAGTGGTATGAAAGTACCCGTCTTTTGTATTATACGAATCATAGCACGGAGGCAATGAAAATGCAATGGAAAATGTTGTGCAGTGGGAATAAGTCTAAATATTATATTGAACTTGAAAATGAGATTCTTTGATATGGCATAATTGAAAATCAGTAAGAAAAATAATAAGGATTTACCTGATTACACCAAGACATACTTGAACTAAAGGATATATCAAAGCTTGCAATTGACATTCTCCATTCTCAGCCAAATACTTTTGGTCGCAATATGTCGCTAGCACCTGCGACCAAAACTCCAGACAGTGAATGAATTGCCAATTATAAACCGCTTGGTATGACTCCTAATGAAATTCAGAAATTATCAATTGATAATGGTTCTAAAAACAAAGTAGACTTAATAGATTTAATATACAAGGCCAAAACTAACTTTACTCTTGACTAACATGGAATTTCTGAGATGTATAGCAAGCTGTCGTATATAAACAAATCCAGATTGATAAGAAGCCTTGAAATTCAACCCATAAATCTCGACACCACAATTAGACATCAGATTAATCGATGGTATTGTGTATACTGTTGTAGATTTGCAGTACCGTACGAAAGTAGTGTATATTCCCTGTGGCAGGATCAGAAGAGAATTAAACAGGCTACACTCAGAAAAGCAAGATTTGGTGGTTACATTTTGCCCAACCTTCAAACAAGTATCAATGAAGTGTGATGATCCGGTACTCCCTAGTTTTCGAATATTAAGAAATGATATTATTCTAACTTTATCTTGTGCAGATGCCCATAATCCTAAAAGAGCCTTTGTTAAATCAAGTCAGATATATTTAATTTTGTAAAACTCCATGCTGAATAGAATGTAGACGACTGAACAGACCTTCAAGTAATCTCTAGACAATCTAGGGAAGCACAAGTAATATGGCACAGATTTTTCCGATTCTTTTACCACGAAGTATATCATATCGTCTTCCGAAAGATTCCTAAGCATATGCAAGAGGCTAATCAAATATGATTTAACAAGTGGTTCTATAGATTTCCATTTCGTGTTTGCACTCGGGAGCTTTCTGTCAAGGGTAAATGTGTATGTTAATACAAATTATTCATTACAAGGGAAGTATAAAAGAACTTACTTTTTACTATCTTCTTCAGCGTAATTCAAATAATGGTCAAAGACGTCGGTTACATATTTAAGACAGACTACTATTAAATTATTAAAAACTGCACAAATACAAAAAATAAAAAGAAGTCAGTGTTGATTTTCGAAAGATAAAGATATCGTAAAAAATATTACCGGCAGGACTGGTAATTTTATATGCATATGGCACGCCGTCCTCATCCTCGTCAATATGAGCGCCTGCGCGAAAGGCCAAAAGGAGCCGTCGCAATGAGCGTAAGGAGTGTTTCTACATAATAAATGAAAGAATTGTGTAAGCTAGCCATAGGTTGAGAACCTCGGAATACTTTCATCTGAAACATAGGAAAATACCTCAATAATTGACTTTTGCCATGTTGAAACCATTTCTTTTGTAAGGAGCAGTTGACTGGTCTCTTTTTTATGAGCTTCTACAGAACCCTGCTCCAGTGAGCCTAAAGTTTCATTCTCTAGGTCGTCATACTTGTAATGATAATAATGTATTATCATTAAACAATGAGCTAGGACTATTAGAATATATCCTTTTGAAAAATATCTTTGTAAACACCTCATCCTGACTTCCATAATCATCATCATCATCAAGACCATCGTCGGAAACATCAAAGTCAAGTAACTCTGCATCATTTTCTTGAAGATACTTGTAAAACTTTGGATCTTTTTCTTTCAAAGCCTGCAGCTGTTCTTTGTGTTGTGACCCACTTTTTCCGATGACAGATTGTTTTCTCATCTTTGTAATATTTTTGTTTAGCTCTGCCTTTTCAGAATTATCACAATTTTCATCATCATTTCCAAGTTCGTCCGATTCATTTTTGCTTGGCTCTGAATAATCGGATGGGTACTCATTCTCAGTTAATCCTTCACCTTCGCTGCCAAAAAAATCGTCGAGATCCATTTCATCTAAGCTAAAAAAAACGAGATTTTTCACAGAGTGTTTCCCGCACACTTACAAAGTTATAAGAAAAATAATGTATGTACTTTTTGACAAAATCGCCAGCCTGGTTTTCTTGCAGGTTTCTTATCGGTTTGTTTTCTTGAATCCTATCTTTACCTGTGGTAGTTTTAATCACACTGTTTATATCAGCTTGGGACAGTAAGTTTAAGGTTGAATTTAATACAAAAAATGAAATTAACCTTTACTTTCAGTGAAATTTTCATTTTCACGTCGATAACTTTTTTGCTTTTTCCTGTTGGTAATCCCTATTTTAATTTTTTGTGTTTTTTTTCTGCGCTCAAGCACATCTTTCAAGTGTTGCTTTTGAAATTTTTTGGTAGCTTTCTTCGCTTTCGGCATTATGTTTCGATTAAATAGCTCGAAATTATTACAATGGAAAAGATATCGTCTGGGATTTTAAATATTTTTGAAGCCAATCACGTTTCTCTAGACCCTGTGATTAACCCAAAAGATCTTTAAGACCACGATGTTTAAAGAAGTGCATTAGAAAATAGCCAATATTATTATTGCATGTGACTTTATAATAACAATTAATTGAAATTTTTTGTAAATTTTATTAAGCTTAAAATGCTGACTTGTTTTAATGAAGCATTTTGAAGTCTTATTTCTATGCAATTTTAATAATATTTTAATTCAAATATGTATTTGACTTGACAAAAAAAAAGATTTTTTTATTGTACTTATGAAAAAACATTATATATACTTATTTATAAGTCTTATTAATAACTATATACTTAGAAAGTATGTATATTTAAAAAGTATATATTGTTACAGTTAAAACACATAGTTTTTATTAATTATCACATGTATTAGCCACTGATGTTATATAATTAGCCACCCTATTTTTAGATAGTGATCATTGACCTGATCAATGACCTGACCATTGACCTGATCATTAACCTGATCATTGACCTAATTAATGACCTGATCATTAATCTGATCGTTGACCTGATTATTGACCTGATCGTTGACCTGGTTGTTAACCACTTTAGATAGCTATATAAGCGATGATTCCCTTAGCTGTAAAAAGACATGATCAAAGTAACGAAATAAATAATATCAATTACTTTCCTCTCATAATTGCTTATTCTTCTTTTCTTATCTTCAAATATCTACTTGTTGGTATTCACATACCTTATCTTTTCCTCTTCTTGATTTGTATTTGTTAGAATTAGCCTGAGAAGCAATTGGCTTGCTCTTGTAATTCATTGAATAAAGAAATGATTGAAAAGTACAATGATACCTGTTATTGATTCTAAGAATCGCCGAGTTGAGGCATAGAATAATAGCAGCAGTGTTATCTTGTTGACAATTATGGACTATTCCTCTACCTTTAGATTTAAGAAAAGATTAGCGACTGTGATTTTTATAAGACTAATCATGCACATTGAATTCTTACTTATTCAATTTGCTCCCTTATTGTAATTCTTTCTTTGTTTATTTTCCATCACCATACAATACTGTTCTCCCTTGCTATCTGTTAGCTTGTTACTCCAACCCGTAACATAAAAGTGGTGCTCTCTGTGAGGTTGTCAAAATTTACTTATTCCCTTATTGTATGGGTGATTACTCATATCTGCCACAGCAATCAGAAGAACACTTTGTAGCACACAACAGAAATGACCAAAGTTTCATTGAACTTAATCCTCTGCCCTCCTGCTTGATCTGCTTTCCCTTGAAGAACAATCAAGTAGACAATTCCAAGACTTTTGGAACTGGTTCCTAAACAAGCATTTAACTGAAACCTACACAGCTTATACAACCTATTACTTTGACCAAGCTTATTTTGAAAATGACTTTGAAGAAAAAAACAACAGTATCAATCAGCTCTTATATTCTGCAACCTTTGAACAACAGCCCCCTGATTTCAAATATTTGAATCATCAAATCCACATTTGGATTGCTGCCCATCAAGCAACTGAAACTCCCTTTGAAACAAAAGAAGAAAGCTACCAAACTGCCCCTGTTTTTGATCTTTTATCAAGTGAATCAGACTTGTCTACACAAACAATTACCCCTGAACCAATGGCTAATGACCCCATGCAAGCAAACATTCTGGCCACCCTCCAAGATATACAAACTGCTTTAGGGCGAAGAAACAACACCCCAATACTATTATTTAGAGGTAATGCACAAGATCCAATTGAATGATTGGATGACTTTGAAAGAGCTGCTACAGCCAATCAATATGACGATGAGTACAAGTTCCAAATTGTTAGTGGCTATCTTCAAGGATCCCCTGCTACCTGGTTCTCACAAAAAACAGATGCCAATACCCAGCAAAGAATTGTTAGATGGACACTAGCAAATGTGGGAGAAATTAACACTTCTTTTACTACCTGGTTTGAAAACAAGTTCAGAACCCCAATATTAATATCAAAATGGTGTATGGAATTGAAAAGAAGAACCCAAAGTCCCGGTGAAGTTGTAACCGAATACGCCAAAGCAATCAGAAAGTTAATCAAACGAGTAGACACTGGAAGAAATTGGACAGAAGAGCAGAAAATTCACTCCTTCACAAAAGGATTGAGAACTGATCTATCGTATGCTCTTTGGCCTCTCCTGGCCCTGAAAGATAATCTCACCATGGATATGGCCATTGAATTAGCACAAAGAATTGAAGATAACCAAAGAATACATTTGGGATCCACACTACCAGTTTTTGCTCCTGTTTCTGTCATGGCTCCTGCCCCTCAAATGGCTGCTACTTCTTTTGCCACTCATACTCAAGATCCAAATGAACAGTTAATAGACAGACTCACAGCAAATCTTGCTCGGTTATTAGAACTCTTAGCCCAAGCAGTCAGAGAAAATCAGCAACCACAAAGACCCAGATTTGAACCACGCTTCAATCAGCCCCAGCAACCACCTTATCAAAGACAACAAAATCGTGGCCCACCTGTATGCTATCGCTGTGGATTAACTGGACACTTTTCAAGAGATTGCAACAATTCTCCACTGCCTCCACCAGTCCCCAGAAACAATGATGCTCAGAACAACAGGATCAACAACAACAATGTGCCCAACCAAAGACCCAATCATGCCAACATCAATTTCTTTGGAGAGGATCCCCTAGTTAAAGCCACGGTTTATCAGCCTTTAAACTGGTAGGCGCATCTTCAAAGGGTGAGAGTGCAAGCCAACCAGAAGAAAACCCCTTTTACACTTTTAACTTAACTGATGATGACCATGACATGGATGAATTAGCAATCAACCCCTCTGAATCCACAAGAAAGAAGAAGAAAGCCAAAGTTGATTTTGTTCTAGACTCCAATAAAGCTTCTATATCAACTGCTAACAACAATGAGCCCCCAAAAGCCAAAGTTTTCAAGAACTCTCTAAAGTTGGAACTCCCAGAAATAGTACAAAAATCCAGTCCCTATTCTGTTGTCAAAGACCTTATAGAAACCTCAGCACATATAACCTTTGGCCAATTGATAACCCATCCACAATTCAGAAAAGATCTTCGCAAATCCCTGATTCCAAAGAAAAAAACACCCAAAACCAACAAATGCCCTTGCCAAGCTAGACTAGCTGACAATAGCAATGTCACTCCTCTAATTTGTAAAGCCCAAGTGGCTGGCTACTTTATCGATTTGATCCTAGGCAGTAGATCATCTGTTAGTGTTATTGCCAAACACTTTCTTGAAGCAATTGACAGAAAAATTAATGAACCATCCACACGACCAATGACCAATGTGCATGGTGATAAGAAAAAAAGGGCTTGGCATAGCCAAAGCTATTCCTGTCCACATTAATAGCATTAGCATTGAAACTGACATGGAAGTGTCTAAAGCAAAAGAATACACCATCATTGTTGGCAATGAATGGCTCAAAAAAGCAAAGGCTTTGCTTGATTATGAACTCTGTGAACTAACCATCAGATGTGGTGAGAAACCCATTGTGGTTAAGTATCGCCATTGGACAACTCCTCCAGTACCCAAGCAGAGCCCAGAAGAAAATAAATCAGATGAATCAGATGATGAAAAAAGTGAGGAAGAAGAAGAACAAGAAGAACAAGAAGAATCTGCTGAACTTGTCTATACTATCTTCACTAGCAATAGCAAACCACTGGATAATGTCAAGGCAGATAAAGAAGAAATCATTGTCAATGGCAAGCTGATCTGCTGGCCTTATTATGACATGCTCAGAAGAACCTTTGACAGAAAGCCAGGCAAGAAAGCCAAATACAGTTATTGGTGGCATGGTTCTTGTGCCTGGTGCTGGTGCGACAAACCATTGTACTCTCCTAGTGATGAATGCATGTCCTGTCTGATCTATTACAAAGATTGAGAACCAATTAGCTTGATACCCCAAGAGGAAATAAAAGAAGTCCAAAAGTTCTTTGAAAACGAACCACCTAAAATCCAATCACTGGTTGTAGAACAAAGAGAACCCTCTCCAGAAGAAAGAAAAGTAGACATTGAAAACCTGCTGGCTAGAAACAGCCCAGTTATCTCAAAAGAAGGTGAACCTCCTGAACGTACACATGTGATACAACACACTATCATCACCAGAGAAACTCGCCCCATCCATTTGAAGCCCTATCAATCCAACAGGCACAATGATGAGTTTATAAAAAAGGAAATAACCCAAATGAAAACCCTTGGATTCATACAGGAAACCAAGAGTGAATGGGCATTCCCAGTTGTAGTGGTATCTAAGAAAAGAGGAACTCTACACTTTTGTGTTGACTATTGCCAATTAAATGCCATTACTAAAAGAAACATGTACCCACTTTTTAAGATTGATGCAATACTAGACCAATTTCATGGTGCTGCTTTCTTTTCAACCATTGACTTAACTGCTGGATTTTGGCAAGTAGAGATGGATCCAGAAAGCAGAAAGAAAACTGCCTTTATTACCAAGTATGGTACCTACAAATTTACAGTCATGTCTTTTGGTCTCACAAATGCTCCTCCCACATTTCAATGCTTAATAGACAAAGTATTTGAATCAGTAAAAGAAAACTTTGTTCTAGTCTACTTGGACGACATAATGGTATACTCAAAAACCTGGGATGAACATCTTAAACATTTGCAAAAGGTTTTTGACCTCCTTAGAAATGCTGGTCTCAAGATCAATCCAATCAAATCATTCTTTGAACGTCAATCTACTCAGTTCCTTGGCCATCTTATTACAAAAGATGGAATCTTCCCTAATCCAGCCAAAATTGAAAAAGTTCAAAACATTAGACAACCAATAAATGTTCATGAACTACGCTCTTTTCTTGGTTTGGCCTCTTATTATCGCAAGTTTGTCAAGGATTTCTCCAAAATCACTGCTCCTCTCAATCAGCTACTTAGGAAAAACATCAATTATTACTGGGGCACTCATCAACAAAAAGCATTTGAAATTCTAAAGGAAAAACTGGTTACAGAACCCATTCTTATGTAACCTAATTTGGATCAACCTTTTATTCTCCACACTAATACATCTGGCTATGGACTTGGTACTGTTCTTTCCCAAAACGATGAAGATAACAGAGAACACACCGTAGCATATGCCAGTAGAACTCTCACACCAGCAGAAAGGAACTACTCAGTTACTGAGCAGGAATGCTTAGCAGTAGTTTGGGTTACCAGCTACTGGGACAAATATCTTAAGAGTGTGAAATTTTTGGTGGTAACAGATCACCAAGCTTTGGTTTGACTACGCAACAAAAGAAACCTGGAACATAAACGGATAACTCGCTGGATACTCCACTTGGACAAATTTGACTATGACATTCAACACCACAAAGGAGCTAATTATCAAAACGCCGACATTCTCTCCAGACTTACCATCCAGTGATAGTAAAACCCTCTCAAACCAAACCAACTTAATTATTTGTAACTCCCCCACAAACAAACACGATAATGGACTTGGACAACTACTCTGCTTTAATGAAATTTTTGGGTAAAGGACAATACCTGCCAGACTATACTCGACAGCAAAGAGAACATTTGTGCAAACAATCAAATTTCTATTTGATTCGCCAGAACCAGTTATATAAAAGAAATAGAAAAGATCCTGACTGTCTCCAGAGAGTCATTAGATTTGAAGAAAGAGAAATTGTGATCTACAATATGCACACTGATCCATTAGCTGGACACTTTGGAAAAACAAAAACAATTCAGAAAACTTTAGCTCACTATTATTGGCCTACCTTGGAAAAAGACATTGCTAAATACATCAAAACCTGTGATACCTGCCAAAGAAGAGGAAAACCCAATTGCAAGGAAGATATCCATCCAATCTCTGTTGGTCAATCATTTGATAGAATTGGTATAGATGTTGTTGGACTTTTAACAGTAACTCCTGATGGCAACAGATACATTATCACAGCTACCAACTATCTTACAAAATGGGTAGAAGCAAGAGCCACCCCAGATCAAACAGCAGTCTCAATTCGGCTGCCCCAAAGAACTTTTATCTGATAGAGGAAGAGCTTTTCTCAGTACACTGGTTGAAGAACTTTGCAGAAAAATGGGAATACGTTATAAACTCTCTTCCTCTTATCACCCCCAAACAAATGACCTAGTGGAATGTTTCAATAGAACACTATGTGAAACCCTAGCCAAAACCAGTGAAGAAACCAACCTATGGGACAAAGTATTGCCTTCAGCCTTGTTTGCTTACAGAACTGTGAATCATGACATAACAAGTTATGAACCCTTTTATCTGCTCTATAGACAAATGGCAACTCTACCAATAGAAACAATACCTTTTGAAGAAATAACAATAGGAGATTACAAGAACATTTTGCAAAAAAGACTTGGTACCATTCTTGACTCATTAGTAGAAGCACGAATAATTGCCTTTGAAAAGATAAAACAGTTTCAAGAGAAGCTCAAAAAGAAAAAGACTTATAAAACACTTTCCTTAAGTGTTGGTGACTTAGTTTTGGAATACCGTTCAGACAGAAACAATGTCTATGGTGATAAATTCTCTAGCCAATGGAAAGAACCCTTTATAGTCAACAAAGTTTTGAACAATGGTTTTTATATTTTACAAGATCAATATGGAACAATATTCAGTGATCGCCCTGTTCATGGCATGCGACTCAAGAAATATCACAAACGACTTGATTGGTTACCTGTTGTGGTAATACTGACCCAAATGATTAGCAAAAATTAGATATAAATAAATGCACCATTCCCAAAACAGAGGTATCTTCAATTGACATGAACAATTATTTCTTGGATCAAAACATTCAAAATGCTTTCTATACTCTCCATGAGTACTGGATCAAGAACTATCCAAATGCTACTCTGACTATTGGAAAACAAACCACTATAACAGACAACAGTGGAACTCACACTGTTATTAGACCAAAGAAAACAACT
>JAAOMT010000372.1:117399-139906 GCA_016748015.1 Geosiphon pyriformis | reverse complement strand
GCATGCGACTCAAGAAATATCACAAACGACTTGATTGGTTACCTGTTGTGGTAATACTGACCCAAATGATTAGCAAAAATTAGATATAAATAAATGCACCATTCCCAAAACAGAGGTATCTTCAATTGACATGAACAATTATTTCTTGGATCAAAACATTCAAAATGCTTTCTATACTCTCCATGAGTACTGGATCAAGAACTATCCAAATGCTACTCTGACTATTGGAAAACAAACCACTATAACAGACAACAGTGGAACTCACACTGTTATTAGACCAAAGAAAACAACTACCAGAAGAGAAAGAATTGGTGGCAAAATAGATAAATACCTGCTGGAAAACATAACAGCAGTGATACTTTCACCTTCCAGCACAATTGGAAAAACAATACAAGAAATCTTGCTCATAGACAAAAACTTGTCATATGGAAGACAACTAAAACTCTATGGTTATCTTGGTGAAATCATAGAAGACATGAAGCTCATGAAGAAAACAACTTTAGAGATACAAGTGGAAATTTTGGGCATTATACGATTGAATGTCCCAAGAGTTTTGATCATTGCTAGAAGAGCCAAAACTCTAATACAAAGATTTGGTCTCTTGGATACAAAGCTTATTTCATCTCAGTACTATATACTCTATTCACAAAAGACTTCAACAAACTAGTTAGTTTTGAGTTAGACAAAATCCTTCACATAGACTATTCCATAAATAGTTTGATTTCGCTGGAGCTCAATCTCTTTGGAGAGGATGATGTTACGGTTAAAACACATAGTTTTTATTAATTATCACATGTATTAGCCAATAATGTCATATAATTAGCCACCCTATTTTTAGATAGTGATTGTTGACCTAATTAATGATCTGACCATTGACCTGATCATTGACCTGATCATTGATCTGATCAATGACCTAATCATTGACCTAATCATTAATCTGATTATTGACCTGATCATTGAACTGGTTGTTGACCACTTTAGATAGCTATATAAGCAATGATTCCCTTAGCTGTAGAAAGACATGATCAAAGTAACAAAATAAACAATATCAATTACTTCCTCTTATAATTGCTTATTCCCCTTTCCTTACCTTCAAGTATCTACTTTTTGGCATTCACATATCTTATCTTTTTCCCTTTTTGATTTGTATTTGTTAGAATTAGCCTGAGAAGCAATTGGCTTGCTCTTGTAATTCATTGAATAAAGAAACGATTGAAAAGTACAATGATACCTGTTATTGATTCTAAGAATCGCCAAGTTGAGGCATAGAATAATAGCAGCAGTGTTATCTTGTTGACAATCATAGACTATTCCTCTACCTTCAGATTTAAGAAAAGATTAGCGACTGTGATTTTTATGAGACTGATCATGCATATTGAATTCCTACTTATTTAATTTGCTCCCTTATTGTAATTTCTTCTTTGTTTATTTTCCATCACCATACAATACTGTTCTCTCTTGCTATTCATTAGCTTGTTACTCCAACCTGTAACAATATTTAAAAAGAGTTAACTGTATATAAAATAATTAATATACTAATTCTAATTTGGTAATAACAATAAACAATAGTTTTATTTAAAATAATAATTAAAATAATAAAATAATATTGGTTTTTTTATATTGTATAATAATATTTACAATTATTAAAAATAAACAATATAAAATAATAATTTAAAATATTAAAAAACTTTTTTTTGTATTTTTATAATTATAAAAAAAAACAACTATTATTTTTTTTATAGCTTATAATAATACAATTATTTAAAAAGTTTTTTAACTATAAAAACAAATAATATTTTATAAAAATATTTTTGGTTAATAGTATTATTACAAATTAAAATAACAAGTTAACAAATAACAAAAGAGAACAAAATTGTAAATAATAAAAATAATCAAAGAAAGAATTACAATAAAAAAGTAAATTGAATAAGTAAGAATTCAATGTATGTAATTAATCTTATAAAAATTACAGTTATAACTTTTTTTTGGAAATTTAAAGATAAAAAAATAGTCTGTAATTGTCAATAAGATAATACTGCTGCTATTATTTTATGTTTTACCTTAACAATTCTTAAAATTAATAACAACTATTATTATGTTTTTTAATCATTTTTTTATTTAATAAATTACAAAAGCAAGCAATTACTTCTTAGGCTAATTTTAACAATATAAATTAAAAAGAAAAAAAAATAAGATATGTAAATGTCAACAAGTATTCTTTTATTCCAAGATGTTTAGATACTTAAAAATAAGAAAAAAGAAAGAAATAATATAACAAAAAATAATTAATAGTGAATTTTATTTTGTTACTTTGATTATTTGTTATATTGATATTTTTATATCTAAAAAACTCATTACTTATATAGCTATAAAAAATAGTCAACAATCAAATTATTGATCAGATCAATAATTATTATCTAAAAATAGGATGGCTAATTATATGATATCAATGACTAATATATGTAATAATTAATAAAAAATATGAGTTTCAATCATAATATTATTCTCTTCAAAAAAATTAAGCTTCGGCAAAATTAAGTTATTTATAAAATAATCTATTTGAAAAGTTTTGTTTAACTCAAAACTAATTAATTTGGTGAAATTTTTTGTAGATAATATATATAATATTTGAGATAAAATAAGTTTTGTATTCAAAAGACCAAATTTTTATAAGACATTTAACTATATAATACTCAGAATTTTTACTTGTATTTTTGAAGTTGTTTTTTTATAAACTTTATATTTTTTATAATTTCACCAAGATAATCATAGAGTTCTAGTTGTTTTCTATATAACAAGTTTTTGTCTATAAGCAAAATTTCATTAATTGTTTTTTTAATTGTGATAAAAAATATAAATATTATTAGTATTATACTTTTTAGCAAATATTTATTTATTTTGCTACCAATTTTTTCTTTTTTGATAGTGGTTTTTTTTGGTCTAATAACAATATGTATTTTACTATTATTTATTATAGTGGTCTGTTTTTTAATGGTCAAAGTAGCATTTAGATAATTTTTGATCTAATACTTATGAAAAATATAGAAAATATTTTGAATGTTTTGATCTAAAAAATAATTGTTTATGTCAATTAAAAATATCTCTGTTTTGAAAATGATATATTTATTTATATCTGATTTTTGCTAATTATTTAGATTAGTATTACTGTTATGGGTTGAAGTAACAAGCTAATAGATAGTAAGAAAAAACAAAATTGTAAGATGATAAAAAGAATCAAAGAGAATTTAACTTCAAAGAATGAATTAAATAAGTATGGATTTAATATGTGAGATTAGTCTTATAAAATATCTCAGTCACTATACTTTTTAAAAGATAACCAGGGAATCTGAAGGTAGAGGGATAATCTATATTGTCAACAAATGATTACACACTGGTATAATTCTATGTCTCACTTTAGTGCTTTTAGAATTCAATATCAGATATTAAATGTACTCTTTAATCATGTTTTATTCAATAATCTTCAAATGCTATAATTACATGTTTCAGAAAAAAATAAGGAATAATCAACAAGTAATCTTTTATTTTAAAATGTTTAAATACTTAAAGGTAAAGAAAAGAAAATTAGCAATAAGAAAAGAATTGAGATGAAAGTTGTTATTTTATTTATTTTATTTCTTTGATTTCTAATATGTATTTCTATAGTTAAGAGATTCATTGCTTATATAGTTATTAAAAGTGGTCAATAATTAAGTCAATAATTACTATCTAAAAATAGAGTGGCTAATTATATGATATCAGTAACTAATACATGTAATAACTAATAAAAAGTATGGGTTTCAACCATAATATTATTATGACAAATAACCAATCAGGTCATTTGTAATATTTTTTGAGTCATGTACCATAAACAGAGTAATCATTGAAGATTGTTTTATATTGATCTTGTAGAATATAAGAACTATTGTTTAAAACTTTGTTAACTATAAAAAGTTTTTTTCATTGGCTAAAGAATTTATCATTATAAACATTGTTTCTGTTTAAGCAATATTTCAAAATTAAGTTGTTAACACTTAAAAAAAGTGTTTTATAGGTTTTTTTTTTCTTAAGTTTTTCTTAAAACTGTTTTATTTTTTCAAAGACAATTATTTATGTTTTTACTAAGAAGTCAAGAATAGTATCAAGTCTTCTTTGCAAAATATCTTTGTAATTTTTTATTGTGATTTTTTCAAATAGTATTGTTTCAATATTAGTTTTTATTGGTAAAGTTGTCATTTATCTATAGAGCAGATAAAAAGGTTTATAACTTGTTATATTATGATTCACAGTTTTATAAGCAAATAAAACTGAAAGCAATACTTTGTTTTATAAGTTTGTTTCTTTACTGGTTTTGGCTAATGTTTTACATAGTTTTCTGTTAAAACATTTTACTAGACCATTTGTTAAAAATAGTAAAAAATAAAGTTTATAATATATTTATATTTTTCTGCAAAGTTTTTTAACTAATATACTAAGAAAATTTTTTTTTTTATCAAATAAAAGTTTTTTGAAGCAGTCATAATAGCAAATAATATTTTTATAAATAAAATTGGCTATAGAGACTGTTGTTTAGTCTGAAATAGCTTTTGTTTTTATCTACTTTGTAAAATAATTGGTAATTGTAATAATATATTTGTTGTTATTAGGAATTATTGTTAAAGATCCAACAATATCTATGCCAATTTTGTCAAATAGTTGGTCAATAGAAATGGAATAAATATTTTTCTTGCAATTGGGTTTCTTTTTTCTTTGGCAGATATTACAGGTTTTAATGTATTTAGCAATGTTTTTTTTCAAAATAAGCCAATAATAGTGAGCTAAGGTTTTTTAAATTGTTTTTGTTTTTTCAAAGTGTTTAATTAATGAATTAGTGTACATATTATAAATTACAATTTTTTTTCTTCAAATTTAATAACTCTTTGAAAACAGTTAAAATTTTTTCTATTTCTTTTGTAAAGTTGACTCTAGTAGATTAAATAGAAATTTAATTGTTGCACAAATATTTTTTTTGCTGTTGAATATAGTCTGGTGGATATTATTTTTTACTCAGAAATTCTATTAAGGCAGAATAGTTATTCATATCTATTATTGTGTTTATTAAAAGAAAAATTACTAATAATTAGGTTGGTCTGATTTGAAAAAATTGTACTGTTATTGGATGGTAAGTTTAGAAAGAGTATTAGTATTTTGATAATTTGCTCTTTTGTAATATTAAATGTTACAGTCAAATTTATTTAGATAAAGTATTCAGTAAATTATTTATTTGTGTTTTAGCTTCTTTTTGTTACACAGCCAAACCAAAGCTTGGTAATTTGTTATTACCAAAAACTTTATACCAAGAAGATACTAACTTCAGTAGTTGGTAGACTATACTACTGCTAAGTATTTCTATTTTGTGACTAAGTAATTCTGTTCTGCTGAAAAGAGAAATCAGCTAACATATACTATAACATGCTTTTTATTATCTTTATTTTTTTATAATAGAACAGTATCAAGTCCAAAGCCAAATATATCAATATAGAAAATAAAAGATTGATTCAGATTAGATTGCTTGAAAATTGATTTAATAATTAGTTTTTTCTTCAAAGTTTCAAAAGCTTTTTGTTAATATATGCCTCAGTAATAATTGACAGTTTTTTTGAGTAGCTAATTAAAAGGAAAGACAATTTTGGAGAAATTTTTAACAAATTTGTGATAATAAAATACCAAACCAAAGAAAAAGCATAATTTATGAATATTTATTAACTATTTAATATTTTGGACTTTTTTAATCTTGGCAGGATCAGAAAAAATTTCATCTTTTGTAATAAAATGTCCAAAGAACTATGTAAATTATTGTTCAAAGAAAGATTTAATTGAGTTAATCTTGAAATCAATATTTATAAAAAGATCAAAAATCTTTTGTAAATGTTTAAAATATTTATATTAGGTTTTTGAATATATTATTATGTTGTTTAAATAGACTAGAACAAAGTTTTCTTTTACTGATTTAAATACTTTGTTTATTAAGCATTAAAAAGTGAAAAAAACATTGGTAAGACCAAAAGACATAATTATAAATTTGTAAGTATTATATTTAATAATAAAAATAGTTTTTTTTCTGCTTTTTAAATTCATCTCTATTTGTTAAAATTTGGCAGTTAAGTTGATAGTTAAGAAGAAAGCAGCACTATTGAATTGGTTTAATATTGCATTAATTTTAGAAAATAAATATATGTTTCTTTTAATAATGGTATTTAATTAACAGTAATTAACACAGAAGTGTAAAGTTTTATCTTTTTTGAATATTACTACAACTGAAAAAGCTTATTTACTTTTGGTTTCTTGTATAAATTCAAAATTTTTCATCTGGTTTATTTTTTTTTTAATAAACTTATTATCATAATAATTGGACTGATAAAATTTAGATAAATAAAACAAGTTTTTTTAGTGATAATAGTATGTTGTATTACATAGATATGTTCAAAGATATTATTTTTTTTGAGATAACTGGACTGTTTCTAGCCAACAGATTTTCAATGTCTATCTTTTTTTCTTCTGAAGAAAGTTTTTTTTGTTTTATTATTAATGACTGTATTTCTGATTATTTATTTTTAAAAGACTTTTGCACTTCTTGTATTTTTTTTTGGTATTAAGCTAATAGATTCTCAATCTTTGTAATAGATTAGACAGAATTTGTATTCATTATTGGAAGAATACAATGGCTTATTGCACCAGTACTAGACACAAGAACTATACTACCAATAACTGTATTTGGTTTTTTTGTCAGATTTTCTGTTAAAAATTCTTTTGAGTATGTCATAATATGACCAACAAATTAGCTTGCCATTTATAATAATTCTTTTTTTGTCAGTTTTAACATTGTCTATTGGCTTGTTATTGTTAGTAAAAATAATATAGATAAGTTCAACAGTTTTTTTTTGTTCTTTTTTATTTTTTTCTTTATTGCTTTCTTTATCATCTGATTTATCTAATTGTTTTTTTTGCTTGGATATTGGCAGAGTTGTCCAATAATGATACTTAACTACAATAGACTTCTTACCACATTTAATAATTAACTCACAAAATTTATAGTTAAGTAAGACTTTGGCTTTTTTAAGCCATTGTTACTGGAGGTTTTTGGTCTTTTTTTTTGAATGTTGTTACTGTTTGTTTGTTGCTAATTTTATATTTTCTGAAAGCAGTTGAACCTCCAATAACTGAATTTATCTTCAAATTATCTTCTATAATTTGAACTGCTAAACTTATAAGTAAAATAACCAATTCCATCCCAGTTACTTTGTGTAGTTACATTGTAATAAATATCAACTCTTTTTCAAGAATTGCTCATCTAAAAGCTCACTAAAAATGTATAGTTACTTTGCTGTGAAAGTCAACTCTTCTACAGGAATTTTGTCTGTAGACTATCCTAATAATTATGATAAGAAAAGTAAAAGAAATAGAATTGTGTTAAAGAAAATGTTTTCTATCCAGGCCTAGAGTTACTAACAAATTGCTAAAATTGGTAGTTGTGTTAAGAAAATTTCAAGTATAACAATTTAAAGAATTTGGTTTTTGAATATTTAATTTTTATTTAAGATGTATAAAAGATAATTTGTTCTAATTAAAATATTTAAAATAAGATACTATAGTAAGACACTATGGGAAGATACATTTTCTTGAAAAGAAAAGCTCTTCTTTTATATAATTTGTTGTAATACTAGTCTTTGAACTTGCACCTTTCTTTTTGCTCTAATTTCAGTAAATTAAAGATACATTTTGGTAAACTACAAGTTATTTCTACAAACTATTAATTATTTCGGCAAATTTTCATCAATTTTGGCGAATTTTGACTATATTAAATGGTTCAGAGTATTGTGTAATTTGATCATCTTAATTTCTATGGTACAAATTGAGTTATTAATTAAATAATAATATTTGATAATTTGGTTAAATAATAAATAATAATTGAAATAATAATAATATATGCTAATTAATAATAAAAATTATAAGAATAATTTCATGTTAATTAATAGTTAAAATTCTACTAGTAACATAATCTTCTCCTCAAAACTGAGCTTTGTTAAAATCCAAGCACTATTTGTAATATCAAGATAGTAGTCCAAAATAATTAAAGTGATTTGGTCTAAAAATTGTTGAAATTTCAGTTCTGTAAGCTTTCTAATATATTGAATCTTCATTGAATAAAGTATTGGATTTTGTAAGACATTTTTACAAGTGTTGAATAAATCATAAAGTCTAAATGCAGTTCTAAGTTTATAGCAAGTATTTGTTGGTCCAGCTGCTGTCTTGAATTTATTGTAAATTTGTTTTTATATAGCTTCAGAAGTGAGGTTTGTTGTTGTAAATTCTAGTTTTTATTTATAAAGTGTTTTTCCAATATAAAAATATTTATAAATAAGGGTATGGTCATTGTTTTGTTCATTGAAAAGTAGTAAAAGTTTTTGTTAGATTGTGGTATTTGGTGAAATATTAATAGAAGTCAATAAAAAGTTTTTTTTTAATGCTTGCTTCAAAAGTTCTGGTAATTGATTTCCAGAGTATCCTCTTGTTTTTTTTCTATAAGGGTGATAATTTTGAGAATTATTTACTATTGGTGTTATGGTTTTTTTGAATGTAATTAATTTGACTTTTATTATTTATTATGGATAAGTCAGAAAGTGTTTTCAAGGTTAACATTAATTTTTGGAATATTTGTTGAATATTCCAAGAAATAATCATAATAAAAATGACTAAATAATAAAATTTTAAAAAGAATAAGAAAAATTATTTTTGGGTATCAAGTTTTATTTGTTTTTGGATTTAAGTATTTTTTGTAATTATTTACTATTTTTGTTTTATGTTTTGTGTATTTTTAAAGGAGTTATTTGTAAAAATGTTAAATTAAGTATTCAAGTTTGATTGTTGTTCTATTATAACTATTGGTTCTAAATTTTAGGGAATATTTTCAGGATTAATTAAAGGGGAATGTATATCAATTTGTGGAATTAATAGTTCAAGATTGTTTCTGAAATAATAATGTTTTAATTAATCTCCATGTGCAACTTTTGCTAGTACTTTGTCATCAAGTCTTAACTTGTATGATCCATTGTCTAAAATTTTATGAATATAAAATAGTTCATCTTATTTATGTTCAAATTTTCTACTTCATTGTTTTTTAGCCAATCAGAAGTGACAATAGTAAATATGAAATTCCAGAATTCTTATCAAAGGAATTACAGAATTCCAGAAATTTCAGAATTCTCATACAAGGAATCACAGAATTCCAGAATTCCAGAATTCCTTTCAAAAAAATTCCAGGATTCCAGAAAGTCCAGGATTCCTGGTGTGAAGAATTGAGAAATTAAGAAATTCAATTATGTATATATAGCAGTAGTATTAGAAGTAAAAAAACAGACCTTTTAGTTTAGATTTGATCTAAGCAATCTTTTATATCACAAATATTAATAAATAATTATTTACTATCTCAATCTACTTTCTACTATCAACACTTCATGTTAATAGTAATTCATACTTAATCACACTAAAACAATAGTTCTTGATCATGGCTATTAATAGAATACTAACTTGAAAAAATTGTCTTGGCTTATTTTTTTTATTTCATTGTTTTTTTTTTTTTTCTATTGTTATTTCTTTTGTTGTTTACTAAATTGATTAAGGATTAAGCACTGAATTATTGATGTCAAGGATTGCCTGGTAAAAGACTCCTGCAAATGGATAAAGCATGTACAAAAATTATAAATTACTTACCAGAAGATTGTTGATCACTGTTACTTATGAAAAGAAAACAGATATAGAAAAATAATAAACCAATAAGTGAATAGTATTTAGCACATGAACACATTGCTCAGCAATATAGAGCAATATCAGAAAAACATAACACATTGTTCAAAAATGTGAAGCAATGTCAGAAATTAGGATACATTGCTTAGCAATGTGAGCATTGCTCAAGAAATTATAGCACATTGCTTGAGAATATAAGTGATCTTATAGAACATCAATTATGTATATATAATGGTAACATTAGAAGTAGAAAAAAGAGAACCCAGTAGTTAAAAAAACCTCTCAGTCTAGATTTCATCTAAACAACTTTCCAATTTATAATCATCAAATAAATAATTATTTCATATCTCCATTTACTCTCTACTATTAACACTTCATGTTGATAGTAACTGATACTTAACTACACTGGACCAATAGCTCTTGATCATGGCTATTGATGGGATACTAACTTGTTCATCACCTTGGCTCATTCTTTTATTTTCTTTCTTTTCATTTTTATTTTCTTTATTTTGATTTTGTTGTTTACTAAAACTTGATTGAAAATTAAAGCACTGAGTTATTGACGTCATAGATAGCCTGGTAAAAGACCCAGAAATAAGGGTAGAATTATATATATATTATTGGATAGCTTACCAGAAGGGCACAAATGCCAGAATAAATCCGGCCACCAAGCTAAGAAAGAAATTGGGAAACAACTTACAAGAAAACTGTGAATAACATCGACAAAGAATCTCTGTCTATTATACAAAAGACTCAACTCTAAAACCTTCAAATACAACCAACATCACCAACATTGTCAAGATATTGAGCACCAAGTTATGGATTTGTTATTTGATTTGAGACTCCAAATAATTATCTGTAACATTTGGTGCTCTCTGTGAGGTACTAATTCTACAGAAAACAGCACCAATCATAATTATCCAAACAATAGCAGAATCCGAAGAAATAGGAACAAACCATTTAGGATTTGCAAAATTCTTATTCCAATACTATTACACTTATCTCAGATTAACAAATAATAGTTGGCCAGCCAAATCAGCTTTCAATTGCTATGTCAATAAAAGAATAGTATATTACTTGGGAGGCCAAGGAGATCCAGAATTTGCCTTCAACAACTTCTTTAGTAAATTACTCTAAAGCATTACCCTTCTACAAAATTACCTATTTGCACTTCTAATTACAAAAATAAACAGGGAAATTGAAAAATACACCAAACAGAAATTTCCTATCACTTTTGCAGACAAAGGCAAAGGAAGGCTACAAACATCAACAGGAACACCAAAGCAAATCCAACTACCCACTTGGAAGAAACAAAGATTTGATTGACCTGCTAATCCATCATATTACCACACATCTGGAAGCACTATCAATATAATAAACACAGCTACCACAAGTGTGACAACGTTACTAAACAGAATCTCATTCCAAAGTAAACAAAAGAAGGCAGAGTTATTAGGAACATATGGCAATTATTTTGAAAAATTTAAATCATGATCCTCAACACCATCTGGAATTCAATCACCACCATCACAACCAGATTTCGGAGCCATTAGTCCTTGGGAAATAACCAACTCCAAGGAAAAAAAGAGTAGCGATCAGGAAGTTAATAAGCAAAACCTGATTCTAGAACATTTAGAAATTAAAACTCTGGTTAATCAAACTCTGGAAAATCAGAATAATCAAAACCCTGACATAATTAATCAGCACTTACTTCCAGTAATCATGATCAATCTACCACTAGCTCCACCAAATGCCCAACAGCAACAACAACCACAACCACTATCTCAACAACAAATTCAGCAGCAACCACAACCCAACTTAGATCCAATGGTATACACACCAATAGCCAAACTCGAAAAATTCACCAGTAAAGAGGATAATGCCCAAGTATGGCTAAATGATATAGAGAAAGCCATTGCAGCTAATGGATGGAATGACATCAGAGCCATACAAGTCATCCCATATTTTCTCCAGAATACTGCCAATTTATGGTACCAAAGTCTGGTCAACAAACTGCAAGATTTCAATGCATTCAAAATTGAGTTTTTAAGATACTTCAGCAACAATAACAGTATTAACAGGCTAGCAAACACATTCACTACCATCAAACAAGAAGAAAATAAAGCAGTTATTACTTACTTAGGATACTTCCATAGGAATCTGCACCAGATTCAAGTTATCAACACCAATTATTTCACAGTGGCCCAGATCCTAAATCAGTTTATTCGCGGATTATGCAGTAGCATCCTGCAACGCATACATCCATTGCATCTTATTGATCTACAAGCAGCCATCACAAACACCCGAGATTTTGAAGCCACTGAACACAAAGCTAATTATGCCCAAACTATTAACCTAATAATGAATAGATTATCTGAATTGAATTCCAAATTGAAACAATTTAGTGATTCTATCAATCAGAAATTAGAGGGATACTTAACTGACAATCATGTAATTTATCAATCACCACAATGATGCAATAATTCCAGAAACACGAATTGTTTTCAGAATCAGTTGCATCTATCATTGTCAACCAATCAACAGTGGCAACAAGAAACATGTGTTTGCCACTATTGTAATAAACAAGGACACCTACAAATCAATTGCCATCATCGCTTAAATAATCAATGATCAGAAAATCAATATTGAAATCCTAATCGCCAGTTTCAAATTCCGAATAACCTACCAAACTCAGAGCCATATCATTAGAATTACATACCTATGACCCAGCAGCCACTTTATCATCCACCAGTATATCAAGTGCCAATTTATCAACTGACAACACCGACAATTTATCAGCCATAGTTACAATCTATTTATTAGCCGCAGCTTCAAGTAGTCTATCAGCCCCAACAAATTCAAACACCACCACAGAACTTACTTCAAAATGGAATTCAAAGGCCAAAATTGACTCAACAAAGCTGAAGATCATCAATGGTAGTTCACCAACCAATCTCCAGTTCTTTCACACAACCAACAGGATCTTAACAATAGAATTCGGGCACTGGATATGCCCAAAACCCAAATTCCCAGAACTATTTAAGTTTTCTGGTTACTACAAAAGATGCGCAACCCAATAATTCAGAGACCAACTAATAATCAACGCTTACCAACAACATCCCATCTGCTACGATTACTAAGAATAAATCTTTGGGTGCCATTTTTTTGTTCAAACTCGAAGAACCATCAGCCACACTCTTGTTCAGTGAAGCCACACTCAAAGAGAAACCCATCACTACTATGTATACAGATGTGAAAGTTGATGGCTATTTCATTAAACTGATCCTAAACAGTAGATCAGCAGGCAGCATCATTACAAAACAACTTATGAACCAATTAGGTTGCCGAGTTGATCACGCTGCCAGCACCAGGATTATAACTGCTAATAGAGTGACTAAAACACCCATTGGAGAAATTGATGACTTCCTCATTGAAATCAACAGCATCACTGTACCAATCAAGGTACTAGTAATAGAAGCCATCTAATACCAAGCTCTAATTGGTAATGACTGGCTGTCCAAAACAAATGCCACTCTTGATTGGAACACACAGGAACTCTAACTCAGCCAGAATGGTCAACACACACATGTACCAGCCACGTGTGGCCATTTCAAGACTACCAACATACCAGCACCACTCATTGACTTCGAGGAAGAGAAGTCAAAGCCAACATGGAAGGCATATCAAGTCTTGTGAACTGACAAAGACCACAATGAGCTGCCACCAATACTTTCATGGGACAACAACGTAAAGAGAAAGCAAAGAAAAGAACCTACCTGAGAAACTGACAATCTGATCTGGACTGACAACAATGAAAATGAGCCAACACCAAACTGGGAATGAGAAGAAGAAAATGATAAGAAAAAGAGAAAAGAGAAGGAAGAAGAAACAACACCTACCAACACCACTTATTCTAATTCCTACACTTATACTACATAACACTAATCTACTTATTGCCACCCAAAACTGGTATGTATCAATTGTGGCAAGAAATTGTTATCAATGAGCGCTTATTGTGGTAATGATGAGGAGTACACTTTGGCAACAAAATTCTACTGCTGCCTATGCATCATTAAATGCTTTGGAAGACCAAAATAGGTTGGGAAATAGAACAATGAACCATGCTTGGCTTGTGGAAAAACTCTTCTGGATGAAAGAATATGAAACAACATTTCTGGGCAAGGAGGAATGTGCGATGAATCGTGTCAATACATGATTCTCATAAGTGACTGGGTGAAGAAAAAAATGCCCATAGACACTGTCTGGAGACAAGCCGTCAAACATCTGGATGGATGTCCACATAATGATGATGAAATCTGGCGAATGGCACTCAGCAAAATTGAAGGAATGACATCAGAAGAGATAAAAACAATTAAAAATAACCCACCTGAACCTATAGAACTCAACTGAGACCCAGAACCAGTCATAAATCTCCTAGATCCAGAACAATTCTATGAATATTATCAAGAGCTAGCACCTACAAGAAAAGAGCAGAAGCAACACTTGGAAGAAATCAACATTTAACTATGTAATCACTGTTTGATTTCATGTGACTTTCAATATTGTAATAAGTGTGACCTTATTTACAATCCACCACCACACATAATCTACACAATTTCAGAGGAAGAAAAACCAATCTGCAACTGTACATCAGAATCAAAATCAATTTTCAATTCTGATTCAAACTCCGACAATGACGATAACAAAAACAACAGTTCCAACTCCATTCAATATGGTGATAAAAATAACTCAAATTCAAATTCCGATTCAAACTATGAACAATATATTGCACTCCCTGACCTCACAAAGAAACAGGAACTTAAATGGTTTAGCGATAACAATGAAGGTATTATGTCAGAATACATGCATAATACTGATGCTAAGTTTGATCTGAGATATTTAGGCAAAAATGCCATCAAATTGGAACCACATTCGTGCACATGCATTGACCTCAAAATAGCACTGGAAATCTCAGCAACAACAATGGTTCAATTAGCATTTAGGAGTAGTTTAGCAAAAAAGGGAATCAACATTAGGAGAAAAATAATTAACACAGAATACATAGAAAATATCATGACAATGCTACAAAATGACTCAGAAAAGATCTATATCATAGAGCCAAATGAAAAGATAGCACAAGCAATATTCTTACCTCTGGTGAAAATAGTTCAATTAGTGTCAGTGGGAAAAAAGGAAGAATTAGGGATAACAGCTAGAGAAATACAGGGATTTGGATCCATGAATAGAATAAATGTACCAGTCAATATAACAGAAGAAGAAATTACTGACCAAGAAAAAATTATCTCAACTGGTTAAGTAATTTCTATTCCATTATATAACCAGTACATGGTAGTTATAGAGAGAAAAGTGAAAGATAAGGATCAGATTTTTGAAGCAGAAACAAGCCTTTGTGAATCAGGAAAGATTGGATTCATTAATTTCCACATACCAGCCAAAAGCCACAACCATATCAAAATTCCCATTTACAACACAATAGGAGATGCTATTACAATACCAGAAGGAACTATCATTGGATACTTGAGCTCTGAATTAGAAAATCAACCACCAAGCATTATTCCAGATTTTCCACAGCTATGTGAATATGTGGATATTATATCATAAACAATCTACAGATGAAATGAATGTTATTTGCTCCAACCAAAACAATTAGAACAAATAAACATTGGAAATTTGGATCCACTCCAACATATGCAACTCAAGATATTACTCAACAACTTCAATGACATCTTCACTAGCGAAAACAAATTTGGCAGAACTGACATCATCTAATATCAGATCAAGACTGGAGATGCTATGCCAATTAAACAACAAGCATACAGAGTACCACCAGCCAGCCATAAAATCAACTGAATGCTTGACAACAGGCTAATTCAGCCATCTATGAGCCCATAGTCATCACCAGTAGTACTCATCCAGAAAAAGAATAGAAAGATCAGATTTTGTGTAGACTACAGAAAACTCAATGGAGTTACTCGTAGAGACAGCTATCCAACTTTGTGAATCCAGAAGCTATTCAATGCTTTTGGAGGAAATAAATGGTTCTCAACACTGGATCTAGACAGTGAATACTGGCAAGTAGTCATGAATTCAGCAAACAAAAAAAAAATGGCTTTTATGACAAGAGAAAAGAATTTTAAGTTTGAAGTCATGCCATTCGGCTTGATAAATGCTCCAGCCACATTTCAATGGCTAATGGAAATAGTATATACTGGCTTATTGTGGAAATCAGTAGTCGTTTATTTAGATGACATCAATGTGTTCTCCAAAACATTTGATGATCATTTGCATCATCTATAACAAGTGTTTGAAAGACTACGATGAGCAGAGCTAAAGTTAAACGCCAATAAGTGCTTCTTTGGCAAGACAGAATTGAACTTTTTAGGGCACATAGTAAGCAAAGATGGCATCAAAACAGATCCAGAAAAAATAGAAATAGTCAAGAACTTTCCAATACCAACCAATGTGACGGAGTTAAAGTTATTTTTGGGATTTATAGACTATTATTGACACTTTATCAAAAACTTTTCTAAGATAGCCCAACCACTTAATCATCTCCAAACCAAAAATGCAAAATATGAAAAGACAGAAGCACAACAAAAAGCTTTTGATATTCTAAGAAGAAAGCTCATACAAGCTCCAGTACTAATCTATCCAGATTACAACAAACCATTCATTATTACTACTGATGCATTAGGCCAAGCATTGGGAGCAATACTGTCACAGAGAGGACCAAATGGAAGGGAACATCCAGTCACATATGCCAGCCAAGGTTTAATGCCAGCTGAAAGAAATTATAAAACTTTAGCACTGGAACACTTAGCAATCTATTGGGCTGTTATCAAATGGAGAAAATACTTGAGCCAAAAATTTGAAATATATATGGATTACAAAGGATTGACTTCAATTCAGAAACAAAAATTTGTAGACGATTGCCATGCCAGATGGAAAATAGAACTTTTACCATTCAATTATACAGTACATTATAAAAAGGGAAAAAACAATGGAAATGCTAACAGATTGTCACAAATGAGCCAAATTTAAAAACATTTCAACCCAAAAATATAAAAAAAGATGAACACACAAAAATACCAACAACTCCAGCATTATATAAATACTCAATTATTCAAGAAGAAATTATCTCAAAAAGAACAAAGCAACATAAAACAGCAATCAAAATATTTCATCAATCATTAAAATATACTTTACCAGAAAAACAGAAGAAATTCAGACCAACTAACCAGAGTAATTACAGAATCAGAAAAAGAAACAATATTGTTTAACATGCACTCAGATCCAACAGCAGGACATTTTCATAAAGAAGCAACCATAGAAAGAACCAGAAAAAGATACTATTGGCTATCAATGTATTCAGACATTATCCAATATGTTCAAAGTTGTAATGCTTGTCAAAGAAGAGGTGAAACAAAACCCAGTGAACCATTAAGACCAATCAAAGTAGGACAACCATTTGATCGCATTGGAATTGATTTAGTCAGACCATTAACAATCACCAATAGAGGCAACAGATATATTGTAGTAGCTATAGACTATCTTACAAAATGGCCAGAAGCAAAAACCATTCAAAGAGCAGATGCAGAATCCATTGCCAAATTTGTTCATCAAGATTTAATATGTTGACACAAATGTTCAAAAGAACTACTATCAGATCAAAAAACTCATTTTGTAAATAGAACATTAGCAGAATTAAGTCAAAGATTTGGGATAAAAAGACCATTATCATCACCATATCATCCACAAACCAATGGACTAGTTGAAAGATTTAATAGAACATTGTGTGAAGCAATTGCCAAAATCAGTCAAGAAAACCAAGATGAATAGGACTTGATTATACCATCAGTATTATTTGCATATCAAACAATAAAACAAGACACTACACAAGCAACACCATTTGAATTAATATATGGTAGAACAACAACATTACCAGTTGAGATAAAAGTTAAGACATATCTAACAGAACCAATAACAGAAGAGAATTTCCGAAGAACATTGTTAAGAAGAACATATGACTTAATGTAGACACTAGAAAACACATGGCAAAGAGCAGCTGATAACATTCAAAAGTCACAAAAAAAGCAAAAAGAATGACACAATAACCAATTACCAGATAAACCAGTTAAATTCAAGATTGGAGACAAAGTACTTCTACATTATACCAAAATGGAAAAACAATGGAGTAAAAAATTCAACCCCAAATGGGATGGACCATTTTACATAGAAGAAATTCTTGAAAATAGAACTTATAAATTAAGATAGAACAACAAAATCTTAACCAAAGCAGCACATAGTGATTGATTAAAACCATATTACCAAATAGTATCATCATCTACCAATAACATTTCACAACTGGGAATACAATGAATACTAGTCCAACCAAATGAGATTCCACGAGATCTGAAACCAATCATAATCATTGAACCAAACACGTAAAATCAAACAAAAAGTATATAAAGACACAGTATATGTGACAAAAGCAACCAAGAAAAATGGAAATACCAGATCATATTTACACCATAGCTTAGCAATTATTCCAGGCCTTAAGTCAACAATCTTTAGACATGGAAGTTATTGTTAACAACCAAACAATTTGCTATCAAAACACCAAAAAAAAGACAAAAAATACACCATATTAGCGGTTATTAAAGAATAATAAAAACTGGTCAGATAACATAATAGAAAAAGTAAAGAACACTTTTGGGAAAATACCTATTATGGCACCAACAGAAGAACTTACAAAAAAGAATTGGAAACAATAGACAAAACAACTTCCAATATCATACTGTTACTACCAATTGGGTCGAAAGTTGAATATTCAGGAGTTGTATATTGACAAATCCAAGAGAATATTTAACCAAAACATAATACAGCAAATTGAAGAATTTATTGGAAAGAAAACAAACTCAACACTACATGTGAGAACAATTTACTGACTGCACAACATATTTCAGAACTATCCAGAAATACTGTTACACTCTGACATGGAAACCATAACCATTAAAATGGAGAAGAATGAACAATGCACAAGTTGAAAACATACAAGCCAAAATTGAACAAGCAGTACTTAAAAAAGAAGTCTTGGACTTAATTCAAAATAAAAATTTTGACAGAGCTCAATATTAAAGGAGGAGATAATGTTACTCATGAAAAGAAAACAGATATAGAAAAATAATAGACCAATAAGTAAATAGTATTTAGCATATGAGCACATTGCTTAACAATGTGGAGCAATGTCAAAGAAACATAGCACATTGCTCAGCAATGTGGAGTAATGTCAGAAATTAAGACATATTGCTCAGCAATGTGAGCATTGCTCAAGAAATTATAGCACATTGCTTAAGAATGTGAGCAATCTTATAGAACATCAATTATGTATATATAACGGTAACATTAGAAGTAGAAAAGAGAGAACTCAGTAGTTAAAAAAATCTCTCAGTCTAGATTTCATTTAAACAACCTTCCAATTCATAATCATCAAATAAATAATTATTTCATATCTCCATTTACTTTCCATTATCAATACTTTATGTTGATAGTAACTGATACTTAACTACACTGGACCAATAGCTCTTAATTATGGCTATTGATAGAATACTAACTTGTTTATTACCTTGGCTTATTCTTTTATTTTATTTTATTTTTTTTTTATTTTTTTTTTATTTTGATTTTGTTGTTTACTAAAACTTGATTGAAGATTAAAGCACTGAGTTATTGACATCACGGATAGTCTGGTAAAAGACCTAGAAATAAGGGTAGAATTATATATATATTATCAGATAACTTACCAGAAGGGCACAAATGCCAGAATAAATCTGGCCACCAAGCTAAGAAAGAAATTGGGAAACAACTTACAAGAAAACTGCAAATAACATTAACAAAGAATCTCTGTTTATTATACAAAGAACTCAACTCTAAAACCTTCAGATACAACCAACATATCAATATCACCAGCATTGTCAAGATATTGAGCACCAAGTTATGGATTTGTTATTTGATTTGAGACCCCAAATAATCATCTGTAATACCACTAAGCCAAGAAAAGAATTGACAGAATTGTGATTCTGGGAGGCTACTAAAAACAACTATTGAATCTCTGTCTATTATACAAAGAACTCAACTAAAACCTTCAGATACAGACCACTTTCAATAATCAACATTATTATATTAATTGAGCACCAAGTTATGGGTTTGTTATTTGCTTTGAGACCTAAAATAATCACCTGTAACAGTGTTCAATATAAGTAGCTGCTATGTGTTTTTTTTCTTCTAATGTATTAAGAAGAATATAGGCTTTTTTTTGAAGTGTTTCTTGAAAGTTTTCTTTATTAATTGGTTGCATTGTATATGTTTCTACTGTGAAATTAATTGGTAATATTGCTGTTCTTCTATAAGTAAAATCAAATAATATGTGTTTCATAGTATTTTGTTTTAGTGTTTTTTATATTAATAATACTAATAAAATAAATATATTCTATTTCTGCTCAAAATCAGTTGAGACTTTGGCTAAAATTCACATAATGTTCATTGTTACCAGTAGAATTTTAGCTATTAATTAGCATGAAATTACTCTTATAATTCCTATAATTCATTAGTATATTAATATTATTTCAAATTATTATTTATTATTTAATCAATTATCACATATTACGATTCAATTAAAATAATCTAATTAGTATAACAGAAAGTAGGATGATCAAATTACACAATACCCTGAACTTTGTAACATTCAAAAATTCGCCGAAATTTACAGAAATTCGCCGAAATTATGAATAGTTCACCCAAATTAATCAATAGTTCAGCAAAATAACTTGTAGTTTATCAAAATGTATCTTTAGTTTGCCGAAATTTGAGCAAAGAGAAAAAGTGCAAGTTCATAGACTAGTACTACAACTTGTTGTATAAAAAAAGAGCTTTTTTCTTCTGGAAAATGTATCTTATTTTAGATTTATTACTTAAAACCATTCCTACACACACAAAAAAGAAATAAATATCAAAAAAAAACCCCCCAAAATTCTTTAATTATTGCATTTAGAAAATCTCCAAAAATCCAACTAACATTTCGAAATTGATTAGCTACCAATTTCAGTAAACTGTTAGTGACTCCAGGCCTGGATAGAAAACGTTTCTCTTAACAAAATTCTATTTCTTTTACATTTCTTTTATTTTTCTTTTCTTTTCTTATTACAATTATTAGGGTAGCCTACAGACAAGATTCCTGTAGAAGAGTTGACTTTCACAGCAAAGTAACTATACATTTTAGTGAGCTTCTAGATGAGCAATTCCTGGGAAAGAGTTGACGTTTACTACAATGTAACTACATAAAACAACTGGCAAGGAATTGGCCATTCCACTTATAAGCCCAACAGTTCAAATTATAGAAGATAATTTGAAGATAAATTCAGTTATTGGAGGTTCAACTACATCCAAAAAACGTGAATTCACAACAAACAGGCATCAACAACATTTAAGAAAAGAGACCAAAAACCTCCAGTAACATTTGGTGCTCTCCCATAGAAATAACACAGCAACAACAAATTCAAAGTGGCGACTACACCAGACACAGCAACTTTAGAGTATTACCAGTCAATTTACACCCATTGCAAGCAAAGATTCAACATTCCAAACAGAATTGAAGTTGTAAAGAAATCAGTATACCAATACATTGAAAACCGTATCAACAATTATTTTTTTGGAAACTACAATATTTCAGAAGTTAGAAGCAACCTCTACAATAATTTAGTGCACTATTCACAATTAGGAACAGAAAACCTGAACAGTGAAACACTTGCTACCTACTTCCAAGAACTTAATTTTAACATTATTGAGTATTGTGAAGAAAAATACCCAGTACAGTCTAAATACTTTTTTAACTTTGAATCAGAGACAGAAACAGGCAACAAAGGCAAACAAAGATTGAAGCAATACTCAAAAACCACTCCAAACACTCTAACATTACAAAAAACAACTGCCAAACACTTGCAAACACCTGAACAAAGAACCAGTGTCAAATTACCACTTTCTATTACACCATTTCCAATTTCACTTGTTCAACCACAAACACCAAATTCACTACTCAACCACTTCTTCAGACTAGAAGATTTTCAGTCACCTAAAAACCCTACTCAACAGCAGGAACCAATATCAACAAGTGCCAATATCATTGATTACTTACAGGAAAACGAAAGTAATCATTCAGAAAGCTTGGAAAGTAAAGAAACTAAATCAGAACCAAAAGAAATTACAGAAAAAAAGAAGAAATGGCAACTGCTTACATTGCAAAAATCCCAGAATTTACTGGTGAAGACAATGATACCAGTCCTCAAGAATGACTCAACAAAGTTCAAAAAGCAGAAGATGTAAATGGTTGGATTGCAGCAAGAATGCTTAAAGCAATTTTCTACTTTCTCCAAGGAACAGCAGAAAAATGGTTTGAAAATTTAGAAGAACCATTTGAAAACTGGCAAGCATTCAAAGATGCTTTTCTACAACAATTCACCGACAACAATACCTCTATTACTCTCAGAAACCACTTTTACAATATCAAACAAGAAACATCTGAATCTGTTATGACCTATCTTGGAAGATTTAACAAACTTCTTAGATGAATCCGACAATTGGAAACCAATGACTACTATTCTGATGCTCAAATTCTGGATCAGTTTATAGCAGGGTTAAAAGACAAACTGATTAA
>JAAOMT010000372.1:28494-115512 GCA_016748015.1 Geosiphon pyriformis | reverse complement strand
ACCTAAGATACCCAGGAAAAGATACTTTGATTCTCCAACCAAAGTCTTTGACAAAAATCAATCTCAAAATTGCTCTTAAAATTCCACCAGGAGCAATGATTCAAATTGCCTCCAGATCATCATTGGCAAGCAAAGAAATCAATATTAGAGGAGGAGTTATAGATGCAGGATATACTGGAGACATTACCATCATGTTACAGAATGAGACAGACAAACCATTCAAAATTGAACATGCTGAAAAAATTGCTCAAGCAATTTACTTACCCTTAATCAACATTTCGGGTTTACAATCAGTAAACAACAGAGAACAATTGGAAAAAAGTGAAAGAGGAACTCAAGATTTTGGTTCAACTGGATGATTTACAGTCCCAGTAAACATAGTTCTTAATACACAAAATGAAGCTCACCAGATTTTTCAACTTCCTCAGCCAATTACTATTTCACCTTTTGGAGAACATCACGAAATTTATACTTGCTTAAAACCCACCACTACACAACAAATTTTTGAATCCAATGAACAAATCTGTTTGAAGCATAAAATATCAATTCCAAACGTTTATATTCCTAAAGAAATGAAAAAATTTTGAGTTATATTCTACAACCCTAATAATTACCCTATTGTTTTATTAAACAAATTAGAAATTGGAATCATACACAGCAATATCTTTCAAGATGAAAACCCTCAAATTGTTTCTAATTTTATCGAAATTGTAAAGCACACTCTACTCCCAAATCCAAATATCATTCCCATTACTGAAAACTACCACTTGTTGAAAGAAAAACTCTTTCAAATCAATATGGGTCCCTTAGAACCTCAACAACAAAAACAATTGAAACAATTGATAGCTGAATTTGCAGATATATTTGCAAAAGACAACAATGTCTTGGAAAAAACAAACATTGTTCAACATCAGATCCATACAGGAGATGCTCTACCAAAACATCAACAAGCTTATCAAATGCCACCTGTTAGCCACCAATTCATCAGAGAAGAGGTCCAAAGAATGCTTAATAACGGATTGATTCAATCATCAAGAAGTCCTTGAGCCTCACCAGTAGTTTTAGTTAAAAAGAAAAACGGAAAAATCAGATTCTGTGTTAATTATAGACAACTGAATAGTGTTACAATTGGAGATGTCTACCCTCTTCCAAGCATTGATGACATGCTAGATGCTCTGAGAAAAGCCAAGTTCTTTTCAACTTTAGACCTGGAAAGTGGATACTGGCAAGTCGAAATGGACCCAAAAGATAGACCCAAAATAGCATTCACCACTCAAGGAGGAAATTATGAGTTTAATGTTATGCCTTTTGGACTTTGCAATGCACCAACAACATTTCAGCGACTCATGGATGTTGTCTATGAAGGGCTCTTGTGGCAATCAGTAGTTGTTTATCTTGATGATACTGATGTATACTCATCAAGCTTTGAAGCCCATCTCATTCACCTGCGAGAAGTTTTTCAATGATTACGGAAAGCAGAATTAAAGTTAAATATTGAGAAATGTCATTTTGGAAAAACAAGCTTGATCTTTTTTGAACACATAGTTAGTAAAAATAGAATCAAACCAAATCCAGGAACAATCAGTGCTGTCAAAAACTTTCAAACTCCCAGAAATACTACAGAACTAAGAGGATTTGTAAGATTAGCCTCTTACTATCAAAAATTCATAAAAAAATTCTCAGAAATTGCCAAACTACTCAATTATCTTACCAACAAAAATGTACCATACAAATGGACTGAAGAACAACAAAAAGCTTTTGAAATTCTCAAAACAAAATTGACAACAGCTCCAGTTCTTGCTTATCCAGACTTTAACAAATGATTTCAATTAGCCACTGATGCCTCACACATAGCATTTGGTGCCATCTTATCACAATTGGATGAAAATAGCCAAGAACAAGTTATTGCCTATGCCAGCAAAACACTCAAGCCAACAGAACTCAAATATGGCTCAACTGAATTAGAAGCTGCTGCAGTTATTTGGACTCTTAAACATTTTCAACAATATCTGAAGAATGGAAAAGAATTTGACATAATAACGGACAACATTGGCCTCAAATGGCTCAATAAAAAGAAAACTGAATAAAGTGCCAAACAGTCTTGATGGAATGACTTCTTAGCAGACTACAGATATATTGTACACCACAAACCAGGAAAACTACATACCAATGTTGATAGTCTCTTAAGAATAAGACAAGATTAATACCAACAACAATTCCACCACAACTTACCAACTTACCAACAAAATAACCAAACAAGAATGGATCCCAAAAACTACAGCAATCTTAAAAATTATTTGGAGACTCTTACCATGCCAGAAAACTGGTCTCTAAGTAAAAAACACTGCTTACAACACCAATCAAAACAATATTTCATACACCAAAACAAAATCTATTATAAAAATTACAGAAAACCAAACCAGCCACTCAGATTAGTACAAGAGAATGAAAAAGAAACAATTTTATACAACATGCACACAGATCCGTCTTCAGCATACTTGGGAAAAGAGGGAACAATTCAAAAAACTCTTGAACATTATTTTTGGCCTCACATGTAAAAAGACATTTGACAATATGTAGAATCTTGTGATAATTGTCAAAGAAGAAGAGGAACTCACCCCACAGAACCTCTAAATCCAATCAAAGTTGGACAACCTTTTGACAGAGTTGGAATTGATTTAGTCAGACCATTACTTATCACAACCCAAGAAAATTGTTATATTGCAGTTGCAGTGGATTATCTTACCAAATGGCTTGAAGCTAGAGTTATCCAAAGAGCAGATGCAAAATCAGTAGCAAATTTCATCTATGAAGACATTATCTATAGACATAGATGCCCAATTGAACTCTTATCTGATCAAGGAACACATTTTGTGAACAACTTGATACAAGAAATTTGTGAATGGTTCAATGTCAAAAGACCTCTATTATCACCTTATCACTCTCAAACAAATGGATTTGTAGAACGTTTCAACAGAACATTGTGTGAATCTTTAGCCAAAGTCTCAACAGACTTTGAGCAAGAATGGGATATCTTTATTTCATCAGTGTTACTAGCATACAGAACACTAAAACAAGATACTATGAAACACACACCATTTGATCTTACTTATGGAAAAACAGCAACATTACCAATTAATTTCACAGTGGAAACATACCCAGTGCAACCAATCAATGAAGAAAACTTTCAAGAGACACTCCAAAGAAAAGCCTATACTCTTCTTAGTACACTGGAAAGAAAAAGAAGAATAGTAGCAACTCATATTGAACATTCCCAAACTCAACAAAAAGAAAGACATGACAACAAATTACCACCTATTATCAACAAATTTAAAGTTGGAAATAAAGTTCTCTTACACAGAACTAAGGCTAAAAAACAATGGAGTGGGAAATTTGAAAACAAATGGGATGGACTATTTTATATTCACGAAATTCTAGGCAATAGATCATATAAGTTAAGACTTGATGACAAAATATTAGCAAAAGTTGCACATGGAAACAGATTGAAACACTATCATTCCAGAAACAATTCTGAATCATTAATTCCACAAATTGGTACACATTCTCCTTTAATTAATCCTGAAGATATTCCCCGAAATTTAGAATTAATAATTATAATAGAACAATAACCAAACTTGAACACTTAAATTTTACAATAATTCTCTAATAAAAACACAAAGACAAAAATAGTAAATAATTACAAAACACTCAAACCCAAAAACAAATAAAAACCCCATATCTAAAAATAATTTTCTTTATTTTCTCTTTTCATAATTAGTCAATTTTATCATGATTATTCTCCGAAATATTCAACAAATATCCCAAAAATTAATGTTAGCCTTGAAAACACTCTGACTTATCTATAACAATTAATGGAAGTCAAATTAATTACATTCAGAAAGAAACCACAGCCCCAGTAGCAAATCATTTACAGAACTATCACCTCTATAGAAGAAAAACAAGAAGTCACTCTGAGAATAGATTACCAAAACTTTTAAAGCAGGCACTAGAAGAAAATCTTTTAATTGCCTCTATTGACATTTCACCAAATGCTACAATGCAACAAAAACTTCTACTACTTCTTAATGAACAGAACAATGAACACACCCCTATCTATAAATACTTTCAAATTGGAAAAACACTTTATGAACGAAAACTGGAACTTGAAACAACAAATCTCACTCCTGAAGTTATACAAAAACAAATTCACAATGAATTCAAAACAGCAGCTGGACCAACAAACACTCGCTACAGACTTAGAGCAGCTCTTAGACTCTATGACTTGTTTAATACTTGTGAAAATGTTCTACAAAATCCAATACTGCAACCAATGAAAGTCCAATACATTGGCAAACTTACAGAACTGAAATTTCAACAATTTTCAGATCAGATTACTTCAATTATTTTAGATCACTATCTTAATATTACAGATAATGCTTGGACTTCGATAGAGCTCAGTCTTGAGGAGGAGATTATGTTACCAGTAGAATTTTAGCTATTAATTAGCATGAAATTACCCTTATAATTCCTATAATTCATTAGTATATTAATATCATTTCAAATTATTATTTATTATTTAATCAATTATCACATATCACGATTCAATTAAAATAATCTAATTAGTATAACAGAAAGTAGGATGATCAAATTACACAATACCCTGAACTTCGTAACATTAAAAAATTCACCGAAATTTACAAAAATTCGCCGAAATTTATAAGAAATTCGCCGAAATTATGAATAGTTCACCCAAATTAATCAATAGTTCAGCGAAATAACTTGTAGTTTATCAAAATGTATCTTTAGTTTGCCGAAATTTGAGCAAAGAGAAAAAGTGCAAGTTCATAGACTAGTACTACAACAAGTTGTATAAAAAAAGAGCTTTTTTCTTCTGGAAAATGTATCTTATTTTAGATTTATTACTTAAAACCATTCCTACACACACAAAAAAAAATAAATATCAAATAATTCAAAAAAAAAACTTCCCAAAATTCTTTAATTATTGCACTTGGAAAATCTCCAAAAATCCAACTAACATTTCGAAATTGATTAGCTACCAATTTCAGTAAACTGTTAGTGACTCCAGGTTTGGATAGAAAACGTTTCTCTTGACAAAATTCTATTTCTTTTACATTTCTTTTATTTTTCTTTTCTTTTCTTATTACAATTATTAGGGTAGCCTACAGACAAGATTTCTGTAAAAGAGTTGACTTTCACAGCAAAGTAACTATACATTTTAGTGAGCTTCCAGATGAGCAATTCCTGGAAAAGAGTTGACGTTTACTACAATGTAACTACATAAAGCAACTGGCAAGGAATTGGCCATTCTACTTATAAGCCCAACAGTTCAAATTATAGGAGATAATTTGAAGATAAATTCAGTTATTGGAGGTTCAACTACATCCAGAAAACGTGAATTCACAACAAACAGGCATCAACAACATTTAAGAAAAGAGACCAAAAACCTCCAGTAACATCATTTATTTGGAGATGATAAGATGATGATAAAAGTCTTTTAACATTGAATTGTTTACAAATTTTCTGTATTAAGTTGTTCACAAAATGTGTTTTTTGATCAGATAAAAGTTCAATTGGGCATTCATGTCTACAAATAATGTCTTTATAGATGAAATTTGCTACTGATTTTGCATCTGCTTTTTGAATGGCTTTAGCTTTAGGCCATTTGGTGAGATAATTTACTGCAACTGCAATATAACAATTTCCTTAAGTTGTGATAAATAATGGTCTAATTAAATTAATTCCAACTTTGTCAATAGGTTGTTCAACTTTGATTGGATTTAAAAATTCTGTGAAGCAAGTTCCTCTTTTTCTTTGACAACTATTACAAGATTCTATATATTTTTAAATGTTTTTTTGCATGTAAAGCCAAAAATAATATTCAAGGGTTTTTTGAATTGTTTCATTTTTTTCCAAGTGTATTAAAAAAAAATCTGTGTATATGTTGTATAAAATTGTTTCTTTTTTATTCTCTTGTACTAATCTAAGTAGTTGGTTTGGATTTCTTTAATTTTTATAATAAATTTTGTTGTAGTGTATAAAATATTGTTTTGATTGGTGTTGTAATCGATGTTTTTTATTTGGAAACCAATTTTCTAACATAATAAAAGTCTCCAAATAGTTTTTAATATTGTTGTAGTTTCTGAGATCTATTATTGTTTGGTTATTTTTGTTGATAGGTTTGGTAAATTGTGGTAGAATTGCTGTTAATGTTAATCTTGTCTTATTTTTAAAAGACTATCAACATTAGTGTGTAGTTTTTCTGGTTTGTAATGCATAATATACTTGTAGTCTGCTAGGAAATTATTCCATCAAGACTGTTTAGCACTTTGTTCTGTTTTTTTTTATTGAGTCATTTGAGACCAATATTGTCAGTTATGATGTTGAATTCTTTTCCATTTTTTAAGTATTGTTAAAAATGTTTGAGAGCCCAAATAACTGTAGTGGCTTCTAATTCAATTGAGCTATATTTGAGTTCTGTTGATTTAAGTATTCTACTAGTATAAGAAATTACTTATTTATTGTTATTGTTATCTAATTGTGATAAGATAGCACCAAAGACTGTATATAAAGCATTAGTGGCTAACTGGAATTGTTTGTTGAAGTTTGAGTAAACAAAAACTGGAGCTATTGTTAATTTTGTTTTGAGAGTTTTAAAGGCTTTTTGTTGTTCTTCAATTTATTGATATGACACATTTTTGTTGGTAAGATAGTTAAATGATTTGATAATTTCTAAGAACTTTTTTATGAATTTCTGATAGTAGGAGACTAATTTTACAAATTCTCATAGCTTTGTGGTATTTTTGGAAGTTTAAAAGTTTTTGATAGCATTGATTGTTCTAGGATTTGGTTTGACTTCATCTTTGCTAACAATGTGTTCAAGAAAAATTAAGCTTGTTTTTCTAAAATAATACTTCTTAATGTTTAATTTTAATTCTGTTTTCTGTAATCATTGAAAAACTTCTTACAGATGAATAAGATAAGCTTCAAAGCTTGGTAAATATACATTAATGTCATTAAGATAAAGAACTACTAATTGTCATAAAAATTCTTTATATAAAACATCCATGAGTTGCTGAAATGTTGCTGGTGTATTGCAGAGTCTAAAAACCATAATATTGAATTTGTAGTTTTTTTTTGAGTGGTAAATGCTGTTTTGGGCCAATCTTTTGGATCTATTTCGACTTGTCAATATCCACTTTCCAAGTCTAAAGTTAAAAAAAACTTGGCTTTTTCTAAAGCATCTAGCATATTATCAATTTTTAGAAGAGAGTAGATATTTCCAATTATAACACTATTCAATTGTTAATAATCAACACAAAATCTGATTTTTTTTTTTTTTTTAACAAAAACTATTGGTAAGGCCCATAAACTTCTTGATAATTGGATCAATCTGTTATTGAGCATTTTTTGGACTTTTTCTCTGATAAATTGGTAACTAACAAGTAAAACTTGATAAACTTATTGTTGTTTTAGTAAAATATCTCTTGTGTGGATTTGATGTTAGACAATATTACTTTTTCTCAGGTTAATGTTGTTTTTTGCAAATATATAGGCAAATTTAGCTATTAACTGTTTTAATTGTCTTTGTTGTTGGGGTTTTAAGGGACTTATGTTAATTTAAGAAAGTTTTTCTTTCAAAAGGTGGTAGTTTTCAGTAGTAGAAATGATGTTTAAATTAGAAAGTAGGATATATCTTACAATTTCGATGAAATTAGAAACAATTTAAGAGTTTTCATCTTGAAAGATGTTGCTATGTATGATTTCAATTTTTAATTTATTTAATAAAACAATAGGGTAATTGTTAGGGTTGTAGAATATAACTCGAAATTTTTTCATTCCTTTAAGAATATAAACATTGTTACTGGAGGTTTTTGGTCTCTTCTTAACTTTTGTATGTTGGTTGTAATGCTGTTAATTCACGACTATGGGAAGTGTTTGAACCTCCAATAACTGAATTTATTTTCAAATTATCTCCTATAATTTGAACTGCTGGGCTTATAAGTGGAATGGCCAATTTCATGCCAGTTACTTTGTATAGTTACATTGTAGTAAATATCAACTCTTTCTCAGGAATTGCTCATCTGGAAGCTTACTAAAAATGTGTAGTTACTTTGCTATGAAAGTCAACTCTTCTACAGGAACTCTTGTCTGTAGGATATCCAAATAACTTATAATAAGAAAAGAAAAAGAATAAAGGAAATGTAAAAGAAAAAGTAAAACTGATGATTTATGGAAGTCATTTCGGATCCAGGCCTGGAAGTGTTTTAACAGTCTACTAAAATTGGTAGTTAATCAATTTTAAACTGTTAGTAGGAATCAGTTAATTCCAAGGGAAATAATTAAGAATTTGGTTTTTCGAATTTATTTAATATTTATTTTGTTTTTGTGTGTAAAGGCTAATTCTAATTATTAAATCTGAAGTAAGATACATTTTCTCAAAGAGGGACACTTTTCTTTTATACAACTTGTCGTAACACTATTCTATGAACTTGAACTTTGCTATTTTCTACAATTTTGCTGAACTAAAGATACATTTCAGCAAACTACAAGTTATTTCTGCAAACTATTAGATATTTCGGTAAACTATCAATTATTTCGGCAAATTTCTACAAATTTTGGTGAACTTTTGAATGTTACATAGTTCGGAGTATTGCATGATTGATCATCGCAATTAGATTACATTTGTGTTGTGTACAAATTGGGTTATTAATTTAAATGATAATTTCGGACATTTTGCTAATGTAATAAGTGATAATTTGAAACGATAATATATGCTAATTAATGATAGGATTTATAAGATAATTTCATGCTAAATAATATCTCTAATTTTGTCTGGTAACATAATCTCCTTCTCAAAACTAAGCTCTGTTGAAGTCTAAGTACTGTCTGTAATTTCCAGATAATAATCCAAAATTATTGAAGAAATTTGGTCTGAAAATTGTTGAAATTTCAGTTCTGTGAGCTTTCCAATGTATTGAATCTTTAAAGATTGTAAAATTGGGTTTTGTAGGACGTTTTCACAGGTGTGGAATAGGTCATAAAGTCTAAGAGCAGTTCTGAGCTTGTAGCGACTGTTTGTTGGTCCAGCTGTTGTCTTGAATTTGTTGTGGAGTTGTTTCTAAATAGCTTTTTTTGTGAGATTTGCTGTTGTAAGTTTCAGTTTTCATTTATAGAGTGTTTTTCCAATGTAGAAATATCTATAGATTGGAGAGTATTCAGTGCTTTTCTTATTAAGACACAGTTGAAGTCTTTGTTGAATTGTAGCATTTGGTGGAATACTAATTGGAGTGAGCATTAGGTTTTCTCTTAAAGCAAGCTTTAAAAGTTCTGGCAAGTGAATTCCAGAATAACTTCTTGTGTTCTTCTTATACAGATGATATTTTCGTGAATTTGGGGCTAAATTTGTAACTACTTCTGTTTGGGTATAATTAATGTGGTTTCCAGTAACAGTAATAGATAATTCGGGTATTGTTTTTAAAGTTAACATTAGTTTTTGGGATAATTGTTGAATGTTTTGAATAGTTATTATAAGAAATTTGAAATAAAAAAAAATTATTTTTGGTGTATGGGTTTTTATGTTATTTTTGTTTTGATTGTTTCTAAATTATAAGAGAATAACTAGTAAAATTAAATTAAGTGTTCAGGTTGGAAGGTTGTTCAATGACAACTATTGGTTCTAAGTTTCAGGGAATATCTTCGGGATTGACTAAAGGAGAATGTGTACCAATTTGTGGAATTAATGGTTCAGGATTGTTTCTGGAATGATAGTGTTTCAAACAATTTCCATGTGCAACTTTTGCTAGGATTTTGTCATCAAGTCTTAGCTTGTATAATCCATTGCCTAGGACTTTATGAATAAAGAATAGTCCATCCCATTTATTTTCAAATTTTCCACTCTATTGTTTTTCAGCTTTAGTTCTGTGTAAGAGAACTTTGTTTTCGATTTTAAATTCATTGGTGACTGGAGGCAATTTGTCATCATGCCATTCTTTTTGTCAAGCTTGGGAGTGTTCAATATAGGTGGCTGCTATTCGTCGTTTTCCTTTCAATATGCTAAGCAGAGTGTAGGCTCTTTGCTGAAGCATTTCTTAGAAATTGTTTTCATCAATTAGTTGTGCTGGGTATGTTTCTACTGTGAAACTAATTGGTAATGTTGCTGTTCTTCTGTAAGTTAAATCAAATGGTGTGTGTTTTGTGGTATCTTGTTTTAGTGTTCTGTATGTTAGCAACACTAATAGAATAAAGATATCCCACTCTTGCTTAAAATCGGTTGAGACTTTGGCTAATAACTCACACAATGTTCTGTTAAAATGTTCCACAAGTCCATTTGTTTGTAGATGGTAGGACAAAGACAGAAGTCTTTTGACATTGAATTGTTCACAAATTTCTTGTATTAGGTTGTTCATAAAGTGTGTTCCCTGATTGGATAAAAGTTCAATTAGACATCTGTGTCTACAAATGATGTCTTTGTAGATGAAATTTGCTACTGATTTCGCATCTGCTCATTGAATGGCTCTGGCTTTGAGTCATTTAGTAAGATAGTCTACAGCTACTGCAATATAACAGTTTCCTTGAGTGGTGATAGATAGTGGTCCAACTAAATTGATACCAACTCGGTCAAAGGATTGTCCAACTTTGATTGGATTTAATGGTTCAGTAGAGCGTGTTTCTCCTCTTCTTTGACAACTATCACAAGATTCGACATATTCGTGAATGTTTTTCCTCATTCGAGGCCAAAAGTAGCATTCTAGTGTTCTTTGGGTGGTGCTATTTTTTCTGAAGTGTGCTGATGAAGGATCTGAGTACATGTTGTATAATATGGTCTCTTTTTTCTGTTCTTGTATTAATCTGAGTGGTTTGTTTGGGTTTTTGAAATTTTGATGATAAATAATGTTGTTGTGTAGAAAATATTGTTTGGTTTGTTGTTGTAGTCAATGTTTTTCATCTGGAGACCAATCTGTTGGGATTGTTAATGTTTCCAAATATTGTTTGAGATTGTTGTAGTTTTCTGAATTCATTGTTTGTTGGCTCTTTTGGTTGGTTAAGTTGAGTGTTGGTTTTTGTGTTTTCTAATCTTGTTTTATTCTGGAGAGACAGTCAACATTGGTGTGGAGTTTTCCTGGTTTGTAATGTACTATGTATTAATAGTTTGCTAAAAATCCTGTCCATTGGGTTTGTTTTGCATTCAGCTGAGTATTTTTGTTCTGAAGCCATTTGAGTCCAATATTATTAGTGATAATATCAAATTCTTTAGGCCTGAGATAAAGTTTGAAGTGGTGTAGGGCCCAAATTACGGCTGCTGTTTCTAGTTTTGTGGCAGGATAGTTTTTCTCAGCTGGTTTTAATGTTTTGCTAGCATAAGCAATTACTCGCTCATTTCCGTTGTTATCTAGTTGTGATAAGATGGCACCAAAGGCAGTATACGAAGCATCTGTAGCTAGTCGAAATTGGTTGTTGAAATCTGGGTAGGCAAGGATTGGAGCTGTTGTCAGTTTTTCCTTGAAAATTCCAAAAGCTTTTTGGTGTTCAGTAGTCCATTTGTATTCAACGTTTTTGGTGGTGAGCTGGTTGAGGAGTTTTGCAATTTCCGAGAATTTTTTGATAAACTTCCGATAGTAGGATGCTAATTCTATGAATCCTCTTAGTTCTGTAGTGTTTCAAGAAGTTTTGAAGTTTTTGACAACGCTGATTTTTCCAGGGTCCGGTTTGATTCCATTTTTACCAACAATATGCCCAAGGAAGGCCAAGCTTGTTTTTCTAAAGTAGCATTTTTCAATGTTGAGTTTTAGTCCTGCTTTTCATAATTGTTAAAAAACTTCTCGCAGATGTTTTAAGTATAATTCAAACAATGGAGAATAAACATCAGTATTGTCAAGATAAACGACTACTGACTTCCAAAGAAGTCTTTGGTACACAACATCCATTAATCTCTGAAACATTGCTGGTGTATTGCATAATCTGAAAGGCATTACATTGAACTCGTAATTTCCACCTTGGGTGGTGAATGCTGTCTTGAGACAATCTTTGGGATCCATAGCAACTTGCCAGTAACCACTTTCTAAATCTAGTGTTGAAAAGTATTTGGATTTTCCAAGGGCATCTAACATGTCATCAATTCAGGAAAGGGGGTAGACATCTCCAATTGTAACACTGTTGAGTTGTTGATAGTCAACACAAAATTAGATCTTTCCATTTTTTTTTAACTAGCACTACAGGTGAAGTCCAAAAACTCATGGAGGGTTGAATAAGCCCATTGTTAAGCATTTGTTGTACTTCTTCTCGGATGAATTGGTGGCTTTCTGGAGCAACTCGATATGCTTGTTGTCTTCTTGGTTTGGCATCTCCTGTATAAATTTGGTGTTGGACCAAATTGGTTCTTCCTAAGTTATTGTTGTTTTTAGCAAAAATATTGGCAAATTCTGCAATTAGCTCTTTGAGCTGGGTCTGTTGTTGTGGTTCAAGTTGTTCCATGTTGATTCGAGATAGTTTTTCCATGACAACATGGTAGTTTTCAGAGCTGGGGTTTGGGTTGATTTTTGGTAGTGAATGTCCAATAATTTCAGAAAAATTGGGAACTGTTTGGGGTAATTCTTGTTGAAATATATTACTGTGAATAACTCCAATTTCTAAATTATTTAATAAAATTATGGGGTAATTATTGGGGTTGTAAAAAGTAACTCGGACTTTCTTTGTTCCTTCTGGAATATAAATGTTTGGGATTGAAATATTATGTTCCAAACAGACTTGTTCATTGGACTCAAAAATTTGTTGTATGGTTGTTGACTTTGGGCAGGTGTAGATTTCCAGATGTTCTCCAAAAGGTGAGATGGTAATTGGTTGTAGAAGTCTGAAAATCTGGTGGGATTCGTTCTGTGTGTTAAGAGCTATATTAACTGGAACTGTGAATCATCCAATTGAACCAAAACCTTGGGTTCCTCTATCACTTTTTCTTAATTGTTCTCTTTGATTGACTAGTTGTAAACCCAAAATGTTGATTAGGGGTAGGTAAATAGCTTGGGCAATTTTTTCAACATGTTTGATCTTGAATGGTTTGTCAGTTTTATTTTGAAGCATTACTGTAATGTCTCCAGTATATCCAGCATCAATTATTCCTCCTCTGACATTGATTCCTTTGCTTGCCAGAAAAGACCAGGAGGTAATTTGAACCATTGCTTCTGGCAGAATTTCGAGTGCAATTTTAAGGTTGATTTTTGTAAAAGATTTGGGTTTGAAAACAAGAGTATCCTTGCCTGGATATTTTAAGTCATATCCAGCATCAATTTCGTGTGCTTTTTCAGGTTTTATTCCTTGTCCGTTGTTGTTGAAATATTTAAGTTGTAAAGCAGGCTGATTTTCGATAAAGTAGATGGGTGTTGTTTCAATTTCTTCCATTGCTTCAGGTTCTCCAAATTCAATTTTGTTCTCATCATTTTTGCTGGGCAAGGGGATACTAAGAGTGTAGCATTCAGGACACCACTGTTCATCACAAGGCATAATGCATTCTTCACATAGTCTAATGTTCATTTGCTCTAATTGTTGAATTTGAGCTTTTTGGGTTGAGTAGGTGTGACTTGCAATTTGGTGGTAGACTTCTACTTCGTCTTCATAATTGAATCCAGCTAATTCTATGGTGTATTCAATGTATTCTGCTTCCTTCATTTGACGAACATTTTCTTTGGTAGCTCCATTAATTAATGCTATTGCTAGGTTGAAAATCATCTTGGCATCATGGGAGTAGTGATAAAGTTTGTTGAGAGTACTGTTGTATGCTGCATTAAAGGGTGTTTCTCTTTTTACTTTTTCTGAAATTAATAAAGCATATTGGCAGGTCTGATCGCAGACTCCTCCTCTCATGGCTACATCAATCCAATTGCATTCTTCTGGTAGCATATCTCCACAAGTTAAACAAGGGGTGTTGTTCCATTTTCTGCTCCTTTTTATTAGATGGCCTCATCATTCTCTGTGGCAAGCTTTGCAGTAATAATAAGTATGATTTTCATATTTTTCTTTAGGTGAAATGCAGGCTTCCATTGATGATAGTTTCTTGTGGCAGTTTTTACATTTAAGGGGAATATAGAGGTGTTGTTTCCTTAGTTTGGGTTTTGAGTAAGGGATATTACATCCAGAGGTTTCAGGTTCAGAGTGTGGGGTAAAATGTTTTTGTTCTGTTTCATTGGCCCAGTTGGACATTGATCCAAGAGCCATGAATGTTTCAATGAGGGGTTTTTTCTTTTCTGGTTTGAATTCAAAAGCCGGGGCTTTTTTAGAGTGTTTGTTAAATGTACCACAAGTGGCAGGTACCCGGGCGTGTTGTCCTTGGTAGGAGATTGTTAACTCTTGTGTTTCCCAATTCAAATTAGCATTGGCTTTTTGAAGCCAATCATTTCCGACAAGAGCTTGGTACTGGGGTGCGTCCATTACAAAAACTTTAACTGGAATGGTGATTCTATCAAGAGTGAATGGAAAATTGTCAATTTCTCCTACTGGGATTTTTTTCATGCCATCGGCAGTGACAATTACTGTTTGAGCTGGTCGGTCAACATTTTTCTTTAACTGTTGTATTAACTGGTAGGTGATAATGCTTCTGGAAGATCTACTGTCTAGAATTAAACGAATTGTCTTTCCTTTGACTTCTGCTTTAGTGTACATAGCCGTGATTGCTTTTTGTTCATTGGTGGCTGCATTACTAAGCAGGAATGGTGACTCATTTGCTTCGAACTCAAAAGAGAATATATCTAAAAGGTTAGCATTTTCAGCAATTCTGGCTGGTGGAATTGTGGTGGGAGTATAGAAAGGGTTTTGTTGTTGTGCTGCAGCTCTACCTTCCAAAGGTGCAGTATGGTGAAAATCCTGTTTTTCTGGCATTGTTAAATAACTGGGTTGAGTGTGGTAGTAGTTGGGTCTTAGTTGAGTTGAATTTTGGAGAACTAATTGGTTGTTTGAACTAATTCTATTGTTGTTTACTTGGTATCAGTTTTATGGTGTGAATTGATTTTGTGTAATCAGTCTTTGAGCAGGTACTTGATAATATTGTGTGGGTGGTTGTTGGTATTGCTGTTAAATTGGCTGTGAAGTAGGCTGATAATAGTTATTTTGGTATTGAAGTCTTGGTGGATAGTAAGCTGGTGGTGGTGGTTAATAATAAGATTGCTGTGGTGGAGGATAATATTGATTACTTTTATTTTGTTGGTCTCATTGTAGCTTTCTGCAATCTCTTTTCCAGTGGCCAGAGATTCCACAGTAATGGCAATTCTGAGACTGGTTATAGAAAGTGGTGCAAAGTTATTTTGATTTTGTCTTTGGGGTGGTTGATATCTTTGGGGTTGCTGTTGTTGTTGATTGGTGAAATAGTTTTCGACTTTCTTTGCGAGTTGGTCGATTTTCTCTTCAGCTGCTGAGCTGGTTTCTCCAATTGCCAAATTTACAAGTTTTGTGCGATTGGCCTCTTTTATGGCCATTTTGTATCTTTTTGCATGCTGTATGACAGAGTTTAAATCTTCTGGCGCATGTGGGTGAATCTTTTTAATTAGTTTATTTTTTAGACCAGTGATAAATTGATCCAAGATTTGAGCATCAGAATAATAATTGTTTGTTTTGAGTTGGTGAATTCGTCTGAGAAGTTTGTTGAATTTCCCAATATAAGTCATAACAGATTTGGAGGGTTCTTGTTTGATATTTTGAAAACAATTGCAAAGGGTAATGGAAGTATTATTGTTGGTGAACTGTTCAAGGAAGGCTGCTTTGAAAGCGTTCCAATCATTGAATGGGGTGGCCAAGTTTTCAAACCATTCTTCTGCTGTTCCTTTAAGAAAGTAGGGAATTGTTCTTAACATTCTGGCAGCATTCCATTTATTTGCATCTCCAGCTTTAGTAACTTGGTCGAGCCATTCTTGGGGACTGGTCTCAATGTCTTCTTCATTAAATTCAGGAATTTTTGCAATATATGTTGTCATTTTGTCTTCTTCGTTTTCACTGTTTATTGATTCTTCTTCAGATATTTCAGGTTTGTTTTCTTTATTTGCTGCTGTCTCAGAGTGTTCACTTTGATTTTCAGCTAGAAAGTCAAGGAAATTGGAACTAGTTTGAAGGGGTTCTTGTTGTCTAATGGGACTTCTGAGTGATGTAAAATCTTCTGGTTTTGCAAATCAATTCAAGGGTGAGTTAGGCGTTTGTGCTTGTGCAAGTAAAGCTGGAAAAGGTGTGATAGTAAGTGGAAGTTTTGAACTGGTTCCTTGTTCAGGTGTTTGTAAATGTTTGGCAGTTGTTTTTGGTAGTGTTAGAGTATTTGGGGTGGTTTTTGAGTATTGCTTTAATTTGTTTTTGCCTTTGTTGCTTGTTTCTGTTTCCGATTCAAAATCAATAGAGTATTGAGACTGCACTGGATATGTTTCTTCACAGTATTTAATAATGTTAAAATTAAGTTCGTGAAAGTAAGTGGCAAGTGTTTTGCTGTTAAGGTTTTCAGTTCCCAACTGTGAATAGTATGCTAAATTATTGTAAATATTGCATCTAACTTCTGAGATATTGTAATTTTCAAAAAGATAATTGTTGATGTGGTTTTCAATGTATTGGTATACTGATTTCTTGACAACTTCAATTCCATCTGGAATGTTGAATCTTTGCTTGCAGTGGGTGTAAATTGATTGGTAATACTCTAGAGTTGTTGCGTCTGGTGTGGTCACCACTTTGAATTTTGTTGTTGCTGTGTTATTTCCGTGGGAGAGCATCAAATGTTACCGGAGGTTTTTGGTCTCCTTTCTTGAATGTTGTTGATGCCTGTTTGCTGTGAATTCACATTTCCAGGAAGTAGTTGGACCTCCAGTAACTGAATTTATCTTCAAATTATCTTCTATAATTTGAACTTGCTGGACTTATAAGTGGAATGGCCAATTCCATGCCAGTTGCTTTATGTAGTTATGTTGTAGTAAATGTCAACTCTTTCCCAGGAATTGCTTGTCTGGAAGCTCACTAAAAATGTATAGTTACTTTGCTGTAAAAGTCAACTCTTTTACAGGAATCTTGTCTGTAGGCTACCCTAATAATTGTAATAAGAAAAGAAAAGAAAAATAAAAGAAATGTAAAAGAAATAAAATTTTATCAAGGGAAACGTTTTTTTATCCAGGCCTGGAGTCACTAACAGTTTACTGAAATTGGTAGCTAATCAATTTCAAAACATTAGTTGGGTTTTGGGGATTTTCCAAGTGCAATAATTAAAGAATTTGGTTTTTTAAATTATTTGATATTTATTTTTTTTTGTGTACATAGGAATGGTTTTAAGTGATAAATCTAAAGTAAGATACATTTTCTCGAAAAGAGATGCTCTTCTTTTATACAACTTGTTGTAACACTATTCTATGAACTTGAACTTTGCTATTTTCTACAATTTTGCTGAACTAAAGATACATTTTGGCAAACTACAAGTTATTTCTGCGAACTATTAGATATTTCGGTGAACTATCAATTATTTCTGTGAATTTCTACAAATTTCGGCGAACTTTTGAATGTTATATAGTTCGGGGTATTGCATAATTGATCATCACAATTAGATTACATTTGTGTTATGTACAAATTGGGTTATTAATTTAAATGATAATTTTGGACATTTTGCTAATGTAATAAGTGATAATTTGAAACGATAATATATGCTAATTAATGATAGAATTTATAAGATAATTTCATGCTAAATAATATCTTTAATTTCATCTGGTAACACCATCAAAGTCCAAGTACTGTCTGTAATTTTCAGATAATAATCCAAAATTATTGAAGAAATTTGGTCTGAAAATTGTTGAAATTTCAGTTCTGTGAGCTTTTCAATATATTGAATCTTCAAGAGTTGTAAAATTGGGTTTTGTAGGACATTTTCACAGGTGTAAAATAGGTCATAAAGTCTAAGAGCAGCTCTTAGTTTATAATAACTGTTTGTAGGCCCAGCTGTTGTTTTGAATTTGTTGTGGAGTTGTTTCTGAATAGCTTCTTTTGTGAGATTTGCTGCTGTAAGCTCTAGTTTTTGCTCATGAAGTGTTTTTCCAATATAAAAATATCTATATATTGAGGGGTATTTGCCATTTTTTTTATTAAGACACAGTTGAAGTTTTTGTTGGATAGTAGTATTTGGTGGAATACTAATAGGGGTGAGCAATAAGTTTTCTCTTAAAGCAAGCTTCAAAAGTTCTGGTAAATGAATTCCAGAATAACTTCTTGTGTTCTTTCTATAAGGGTGATACTTTTGTGAATTTGGGGCTAGATTTGTAACTATTTCTGTTTGGATATAATTAATATGTTTTCCAGTAATAGTAATGGATAATTCAGGTATTGTTTTTAAAGCTAACATTAATTTTTGAGATAACTGTTGAATATTTTGAGGAATAGTCATTATAATAAAATTAGAAAAAAATAAAATTGAAATTATTTTTGGTATGTGGGTTTTTATGTTATTTTTGTTTTTTCAACATGCTTTGTTTTGTTTTTGTTGTGATATGTTTTTAAATTATAAGGGAATAACTATAATAAAATTGAAATTAAGTGTTCAAGTTGAGGGGTTGTTCAATGACAATTATTGGTTCTAAGTTTCAGAGAATGTCTTTGGGATTGATTAAAAGAGAATGTGTACCAATTTGTGGAATTAATGGTTCAGGATTGTTTCTGGAATTATAGTGTTTTAAACGATCTTCATGTGCAACTTTTGCTAAGATTTTGTCATCAAGTCTTAGCTTGTATGATCCGTTGCCTAAAACTTTATGAATAAAGAATGGTCCATCTCATTTATTCTCGAATTTTCCACTCCATTGTTTTTCAGCTTTAGTTCTGTATAAGAGAACTTTGTTTTCAATTTTAAATTCATTGGTGACTGGAGGCAATTTGTCATTATGCCGTTCTTTTTGTTGAGCTTGGGAGTGTTTAATATGGGTGGCTGCTATTTGTTGTTTTTCTTCCAATGTGCTAAGCAGAGTGTAGGCTCTTCACTGAAGTGTTTCCTGGAAATTGTTTTCATTGATTAGTTGTGCTGGATATGTTTCCACTGTAAAACTAATTAGTAATATTGCTGTCTTTCTGTAAGTTAAATCAAATGGTGTGTGTTTTGTGGTATCTTGTTTTAATGTTCTATATGCTAGTAACACTGATAGGATAAAGATATCTTATTCTTGCTCAAAATCGGTTGAGACTTTGGCTAGTGATTCACACAGTGTTCTATTAAAATGTTCTACAAGTCCATTGGTTTGTGGATGGTAGGGTGAAGATAATGGTCTTTTGACATTAAATTGTCCACAAATTTCCTGGATTAAATTGTTCACAAAATGTGTTCCTTAATCAGATAAAAGTTTTATTGGGCATCCATGTCTACAAATAATGTCTTCATAGATGAAGTTTGCTATTGATTTTGCATTTGCTCATTGAATGGCTCTGGCTTCAGGCCATTTGGTGAGATAGTCTACAGCTACTGCAATATAATAGTTTCCTTAGTTTGTAATAAGTAGTGATCCGACTAAATCGATACCAACTCTGTCAAAAGACTGTTCAACTTTGATTGGGTTTAATGGTTCAGTAGGGCATGTTTCTCCTCTTCTTTGACAACTATCACAAGATTCGACATATTCGTGAATATCTTTTCTCATTCGAGGCCAAAAGTAGTATTCTAGTGTTCTTTGGGTGGTGCTGTCTTTTCCGAAGTGTGCTGATGAAGAATTTGAGTGTATGTTGTATAATATAGTCTCTTTTTCCTGTTTTTGTATTAATTTGAGTGGTTTGTCTGGATTTTTGAAATTTTGCTGATAAATAATATTGTTGTGTAGAAAATATTGTTTGGCTTGTTGTTGTAGTCGATGTTTTTCATCTGGAGACCAATCTGTTGGAATTGTTAATGTTTCTAAATATTGTTTGAGATTGTTGTAGTTTTCCAAATTCATTGTTTGTTGGCTGTTTTGGTTGGTTAAGTTGAGTGTTGGTTTTTTTTTTCTAATCTTGTCTCATTCTGGAAAGACAGTTAACATTGGTGTGAAGTTTTCCTGGTTTATGATGTACTATGTATTGATAGTTTGCTAGAAATTTTGTCCATCAGGTTTGTTTTGCGTTTAGCTGAGTATTTTTGTTCTGAAGCCATTTAAGTCCAATATTATCAGTGATAATATCAAATTCCTTTGGCCGAAGATAAAGATTGAAATGATGTAGAGCCCAAATTACAGCTGCTGTTTCTAATTTAGTGACAGGATAATTTTTTTTCAGCTGGTTTTAATGTTCTGCTAGCATAGGCAATTATTCGCTCATTTCTATTGTTATTTAATTATAATAGAATAGCACCAAAGGCAATATAAAAGACATCTGTTGCTAATCGGAATCAGTTGCTGAAATCTGGGTAAGCGAAAATTGGAGCTGTTATTAGTTTTTCTTTAAGAATTTCAAATGCATTTTGGCATTCAGCAGTTTATTCATATTTGACGTTTTTGGTGGTAAGCTGGTTGAGAGGTTTTGCGATTTCTGAGAATCTTTTGATAAACTTCCGATAGTAAAAGGCTAACTTTATGAATCCTCTTAGTTCTGTAGTGTTTCGAGGAGTTTTGAAGTTTTTGACAATGCTGATTTTTCCAGGATCCAGTGTTACAAGTGATTATTTCTGCTGTTGAATTAAATAACAAACCCATAACTTGGTGCTTAAAGCTAATAGCAGTTGATAGTGATCTGAAGGTGTTGTATTTAAAGGTTTTGATAGATCTGAAGGTTTTGGTTGAGTCCTTTGTATAATAGACAGAGATTCAATAGTGTCAATAATAGATGTATCTTTCCAAGAGTTTTTCCAATTTCTTTCTCAGTGTGGTGGCTGGATTTAGTCTGGCAATCGTGTCCTTCTGGTAAGCTATCCAATAATATATAAAATTCTACCCTTATTTCTGGGTCTTTTACCAGGCTATCCTTGATGTCAATAATTCAGTGCTTAATCCTTTTAATCAATTAGTATACAACAACAAATCAAAATAAAATCAAGAAAAAAAAAATAAAAGAAAAATAAAGAAAGAAAAGAAATAAGCCAAGGTGATTTGCAGATTAGTATCCCATTAATAGCCATGATCAAGAGCTATTGTTCCAGCGTGATTAAGTATCAATTACTATCAACATGAAGTGTTAATAATAGAGAGTGGGTTGAGATATGAATAATTATTTATTTAATAATTGTGTTTTTAGGCTAAGAATTCTGTGGTATCAATTTTGTCTTTTCTGTTTCTAACACTACTGCTATATATACATAATTGAGATTCCTCAATTCCTTGATTCTTCACAACAGGAATCTTGGAATTCCTGGAATTCTGTGATTCCTTTGAGAGGAATCCTAGAATTCTAGGAATCTTGCAATTCTTGAAAGGAATCCTGAAATTCTAGGAATCCTGCAATTCCTGAGAGGAATCCTGGAATTCCACATTTACTATGCTGGCTTCTGATTGGCTAATAATTATGCTAATATATTTCCTATATTTTTATGAGTAACATTATTCTTTTTTTTTTAATATTTAGCTCCGTCGAAATCTAACTCCTGTAATTCTCCTTCTTGAAGTATTTTCTGGATTTTGTTTTTGAGAATTACTTGTGTTATTTGGGTCTATAATTCTTCAAATTGAGCATTGGTGATTTTTTCCAATTGATTACTGGTAACCATATCCATTGCTCTGTTGAGTAATATTTCTGGTTTATCTTGAAATGCTGTGTGTATTTGGTATATGGCTCAGGCTTGTGTGGATAAGTTGTTCTTTCTCACAAAATGTTCTAATTGTTGTAGTATTTTTTTGTTGAATAATCGCTTTGTTTTATTCATATATAGATTCTGAATATTTACATGTTGTCCCAAGTAAAAATAACAATAGTTTCGTGGAAATTGTTGTATCCACTAATTCCAAGTTTCTTTAGTCAACTCTTGATATAGTGACTCTTTTGTCAATTCTTTTATTGCTAATTTTACTTTTGCCATGATTTTGTCTACAGTATTTTCAGTTTTTTTCTGTGTTCTGAGTTGAAATGTTTTTCTAGTATCTTGATATCAAATGGTTTGTTGATTGATTGTAATCTCTATTTCCTGGTGTTGGATTAATTGAAAGAGTTGTTGTGCTAGTAAGTGAATGTTGTCTGTAATTTCCATTTTTCTGATATTTCCTATCACATCTACCATGTCTTTATATTTTTTTTTGGTGGATCAATTTAACATGTTGTTGTCAATAATAATGATTGGTTCCAGATCTCATGGAATCTTATCTGGTTGGACTAGTATTCTCTGTACTCTTAATTGTGGAATATTACTGGTAGATAATAGTATGATGTTATGATATGATTTCAGTCAATCTCTATGTACTGCTTTGGTTAAAATTTTGTTATCCAATCTTAATTTGTAAGCTCTATTTCCCAAAATTTCTTCTATGTAAAATGGCCCATCCCATTTGGGATCAAATTTTCCACTTCATTGTTTCTCCGCTTTGGTATGATGTAGTAATACTTTGTCTCCGATCTTGAATTCAACTGGTTTGTCTGGTAGTTGACTATCATGTCTTTTTTTCTGTGTTTCTTGTGACTTTTAAATATTATCAGCTGCTCTTTTTCGTTTGTTTTCCAATGTTTCCATTAAGTTATATGTTCTTCTTAGCAATGTTTCTTGAAAATTTTCCTCTGTTATTGGTTCAGCTGGATATGTATTAATTTCTCTTTCTATTAGTAATGTTGCTATTCTCCCATATACTAATTCAAATGGTGTTGCTTGTGTAATATCTTGTTTCATTGTCCAATAAGCAAATAGTACTGATGGTATGAACAAATTCCAATTGTTCTGGTTTTCTTGGCTGAGTTTGGCTATTGCTTCACACAATGTTTTGTTGAATCTTTCTACTAATCTGTTGGTTTGTAGATGGTATGGTGATGATAATGGTCTTTTGATTCCGAATCTTTGGCTTAATTCTGTTAATGTTTTGTTCACAAAATGAGTTCCTTGATCTGATAATAATTCTTTTGGACATCCATGTCAACAAATCAAATTCTGATGAACAAATTCGGCAACAGATTCTGCATCTGCTCTTTGAATTGCTTTCGCTTCTGGCCATTTAGTGAGATAGTCCATAGCTACTGCTATGTATCTGTTTCCTCTGCTGATGATTGTTAATAATCCGACTAAATCAATTCCCATATGGTCAAATGGTTGTCCCACTTTGATTGGTCTTAATGGTTCACTGGATCTTGTTTCTCCTTTTCGCTGACAAGCATCACAATTTTGAACATATTGAATGATGTCTGGGTACATTGATGGCCAATATTATCTTTTTCTAGTTCTTTCCATAATTGCTTCTTTGTGAAAATGTTCTGCTGTTGGATTTGAATGCATGTTGAATAATATTGTCTCTTTTTCTGGCTCTGTGATTACTCTGGTTGGTTGATCTGAATCTCTTCTATTTTTCTGATAAAGTATATTTTGGTGAGTAATAAAATATTTTGATTGTTGTTTGATACTCCTTCGTTTCATATGAGATAAATTCTCCTTGAACTGTTGAGTATTTAGATAATATTGTAATTGTTAATATTTTTGTATGTTCATCTTTTTGTTGTATTTTTCCATTGGTATTGTTCTGGTTTTATTATATTTTTGGGTTGAAATGTTCTTAGATTTGTCTTATTCGCGATAAATCATCAGCATTTCCATTGTCTTTTCCCTTTTTGTAATGTATAGTATAATTGTATGGTGTAAGTGCCATTTTCCATCTTGACTGTCTTCTATCTCCAAATTCTTGTTTTTGGAGTGATGTCAATCCCTTGTGATCTGTGTATACTTCAAACTTCTGGCTCAAGTATTCTTTTCATTTCATGATGGCCCAGTATATTGCCAAGTGTTTTTGTTCTGGTGTTCCATAGTTCTTTTTGGCTGGTGTTAAACCTCTGCTGGCATATGCTACTGGATGTTCTCTGCCATCCAGTCCTCTCTGAAATAATACTGCTCCCAATGCTTGGCCAGATGCATTAGTAGTGATAATGAATGGTTTGCTGTAATCTGGATAAATCAGCACTGGAGCTTGGATGAACTTTTTCCTCAGAATATTAAAAGCTTCTTGTTGACTTTCTGTCCATTTATATTTCGCATTTTTGTTTTGTAGTTGATTGAGTGACTGTACTATCTTGGAAAAGTTCTTAATAAAACGACAATAGTAGCTGGCAAATCCCAAGAATGATTTCAGTTCTGTTATATTGGTTGGTACTGGAAAGTTCTTTACTATCTTTATTTTCTCTGGATCCGTTTTGATGCCATCTTTGCTAACTATGTGTCCTAAAAATTTGAGTTTCATCTTGCCAAAGAAGCACTTTGTCGCATTTAGCTTCAGTCCTGTTCTTTTTAGTCTTTCGAACACTTGTTGAAGATGATAAAGATGATCATCAAACATCTTTGAGAATACATTGGTGTTATCCAAGTATACAACTACTGATTTCCACAATAAGCCTGTATAAACAATTTCCATTAGCCATTGGAAAGTCGCTGGGGCATTGGTTAAGCCAAATGGCATTACTTCAAATTCAAAATTCCTTTCTCTAGTAGTAAATGCTGTCTTCTCTTTGTCAGCTGGATTCATGGCTACTTGCCAGTAGCCACTGTTCAAATCTAATGTGGAGAACCATTTATTCCCACCGAAAGTATCGAATAATTCCTGTATTCGTGAAGTTGGATAACTGTCTCCACGAGTTACACCATTGAGTTTTCTGTAGTCTACACAAAACCAGATTTTTCCATTTTTCTTATGGACGAGTACCACTAGTGACGACCATGGACTCATTGATGGTTGAATTAGTCCATTGTTAAGCATTCTGTTTATTTCTTGACGAATAATCTCGTGGCTGGCTGGTGGCACTCTGTATGCTCTTTGTTTGATTGGCATTGCATCTCCAGTCTTGATCTGATGCTGGATGATGTCAGTTCAGCCAAACTTATTTTTGCTGGCAAAGATGTCATTGAAATTGTTGAGTAATATCTTGAGCTGCATACATTGAAGTGGATTTAAGTTTCTTATGTTCATTTGTTCCAATTGTTCTGGTTGAAGTAAATAACATTCGTCTTGTCCATAGATTGTTTGTGATGTGATGTCAATATATTCACAAAGTTGTGGAAAGTTTGGAATGGGGTTTGGTGGTTGGTCTTCTATTTCTGTGGTTAAATATCCAATGGTGGTTCCTTCTGGTATGCTGATGACATTGCCAGTATTGTTGTAGATGAGAATTTTTATGCTGCTATAGCTTTTGGCTGGTATGTGGAGATTGATCAACCCAATTTCTCCTGATTCACAAAGGGTTGCTTCTGCTTCAAACATCTGTTCTTGCTTTTTTTCCTTCCTTTTTATTGCTAACATGTACTGGCTATATGGTGGAATGGAAATAGCTTGACCAGTTGAGATAATTTCTCTTTGGCCAACAATTTCTTCCTCTGCCATGTTAACTGGTACATCTATTCTACCTGTGGATCCGAATCCCTGTATTCCTCTCACCGTTATTCCTAATTCCTCCCTCTTTCCCACTGATACTAACTGAGCTATTCTAACCAGAGGCAGGAATATTGCCTGTGCTATCTTTTCATTGGGCTCTATTACATAGGCCTTTTCTGAGTCATTTTGTAGCATAGTGATAATATTTCTTATATATCCCATGTCAATTATTTCTCTTCTTATATTAATCTCTCTTTTTGCTAAACTACTCCTAGATGCTAATTGAACCATTGTTGTTGCCGGAATTTCTAGTGCTATTTTCAGATCAATGCAGGTGCATGAATGCAGTTCCAATTTGATGGCATCTTTTCCTGGATATCTCAAATCAAACCCTGCATCTGTATCATGCACACGTTCTGGCATAATATCTTTCCCATTGTCACTATACCATTTTAACTTTTGCTTCTTGGAGAGATCTGGTAGTGCAATGTATTGTTCATAGTTTAAATTGAGTTTTGAATCTGAGTCTGCATCGTTTTCATTGTCATTGCCATTTTAAATGGAGCTGAAACTGGTGTTTTCGTCATTATTGTTAGAGTTTAGATTGCGATTAATCAGCGATTCTGATTCTGATGCACAGCTGCTAATTGGTTCTTCTTTTTCTGAGATCGAATAGATCATGTGTAATGGTGGATTGTAAATGAGATCACACTCATGACAATACTGGAAGTTGCAGGGAATTAGGCAGTGTTGACATAGTCAAGCATTCAACTGCTCTAACTGTTGTTCTTGTTCTTTCCTTGTGGGTGCTAATTCTTGGTAGTGTTCATGGAATTGTTCCGGGTCCAGGAGGTTTATAATGGGTTCTGTGTCCCAGTCAAGCTCTAAAAGTTTGGGGAGATTGTCTTTGATCATTTTTATCTCTTCTGGCATCACCCCTTTGATTTTTGCAAGTGCCATTTGCCAAATTTTGTTGTCGTCATGTGGGCAACTGTCCAGTCGCTGTATGGCTTTTTTCCAGACTGCTTCTATTGGAGTTTCTTTCCTTACCCAGTCACTTATTAGAATTGTGTATTGACACGATATGTCACACGTTCCTCCACATCCAGAAATGTCATGCCACATTCCTTCATCCAAGAGAGTCTCTCCACAAGCTAAGCATGGCTGATTGTCCCATTTCCCTACTCATTTTGGTCTTCCAAAGCATTCAAGGACGCATGGGTGGCAATAGAACCTAGTTGCCATTGAATATTCCTCATCGTCTCCACAGCATGTGCCCATTGATGACAATTTCTTACCACAATTGACGCATATAAGCTTGGATTGACGATAGGTAGATCGTTGTGGTGTAGTGTAGGTGTTATAAGCAGTGGTGGTTTGAGTGGTCTCTTTTTCTTTTTCCTTCCCTTTATTTTCTTTGTCTTCTTCCCATTCCCAACTTGAAGTCGGTTCACTCTTGTCATTGTCGGTCCATGTCAGATCATTGGTTTCCCAGGTAAGTTTTTTCTTTTGTTTCCCTTTTTTCTTGTTGTTGTCGTTCCAGAAGAGTATTGGCAGCAGCTTGTTGTGCTTTTTGTCAGCCCACGATACTTGGTAGGCTTTCCAGGTAGGCTTTTCTTTCTCCTCCTCCAGCTCAATCAATAGTTTCTCTCTTGGAGGAGTTTTAAAGTGGCCACATGTGGCCAGAACACATATGTGTTGGCCCTGATACATTAGCTGGAGTTCCTGGGTGTTCCAGTCTAATGTTGCGTTGGCTTTAAATAGCCAGTTATTACCAATAAGAGCTTGGTATTGAATGGCTTCTATTACTAGAACTTTAATGGGAGTTATGATGCTATTGACTTCAAAAGGGAAATCATCGATTTCACTGATTGGAGTTTTGGTCACTCCATTGGCTGTGATGATTCTGGTGCTGGCAGCTTGATCAACTCGGCAACCTAATTGATTCATGAGTTGTTTAGTGATTATGCTGCCAGCTGATCCACTATCTAGGATGAGTTTGATGGGATGACCATCAACTCTGGCATCCGTGTACATTGCTGTTATGAGTTTTTCTTTGAGAGCGGCTCCACTGAATAACGGTATTGTTGTGTTTTCTTCAAGTTCAAAAGGAAAGATGGCTGCTAGGGATTCGTCGCTAGAGATGGTTGCCAGTGGAATGGTGTTGGTAGGTATGTGCTGATTGAATTCTGTGTTGTTGGATGTGGCATTTTCTGGGGTAACTAGGAGACTTAAATAATGTTGAGAATTTGGGTTTTGGATGCAACTGGTACCCAAATTCCAGGTGCATGATCCTGATGGTGAGTTTAGTAAACTGGAGATCAGTTGGTGAACAACTATTGCCGATCTCCAGTTTTGAGTGACTTTGGATCAAGAGTTGTCTAATGTCATTTGAGCTGGGTTCTGGGTTGGTGTTTGAATTGGTTGGGGTTGATAGATAATTTGTGGCTGTGGTTGATATATTACTTGTGGCTGTGGCTGATAAATCAGAGGTTGATATACTGGCGGGTGATAGATTGGTTGCTGCATCATGGGCAGGTAATTATTTCGATATTGGTCTTGATTCTAATTTGGATAATGATTCGGAGTTTGGAATTGGCGATTGGGGTTTTGATATTGATTTCCTGATCATTGGTTATTTAGACGCTGGCGACAGTCAATTTGGATATGTCCTTGTTTACCACAATAGTGGCAGATACGTGTTTCCTATTGCCACTGTTGATTGGTTAATGAAGATGGGCATGGTTGATTTTGGGCACAATTAGAGTTTTCTTGATTATTGCATTGTTGTAGAGGCTGATAAATGGTGTGATTGTCAGCTAAGTATCCTTCCAATCTTTTATTGATTAATTCACTGAACTTCTCCAATTTAGAATCCAATTCAGATGATCTGTTCATTACTAGATTAACAGCTTGGGCATGGTTAGCCTCTGACTCAGCAGATTCAAAATCTCTGGTACGTGTAACTGCATCTTGAAGTGTGCCAGAATGCAATGAACATATATGTTGCAAGATGCTGCTGCACAGGCCATGGATAAACTGATTGAATATCTGTGAGGCTGTGAAATAGTTGGCATCAATTGCTTGAATTTGGCGTAGGTTTCAATGGAAGCATTCCAGGTAAGTGGTAACTGCTTCTGTTTCTTCTTGTTTCATGGTGGTGAATGTATTGATTAGGCGATTGATGCTATTGTTGTTGTTGAAGTATCTTAGGAATTCCGCTTTAAAGGCATTGAAATCTTGTGGTTTATTAACTAGGCTTTAATACCATGAATTGGCGATATTCTTGAGAAAGTAGGAAATGGCTTGCATTGCTCGAGCATTATTCCATCTGTTGGCTGCGATGGCCTTTTCTACATCATTCAGCCATACTTAAGCATCATCCTCTTCACCAGTAAAGTTGTCAAGTTTTGCGATTGGTGCATAGGCCATTGGATCTAAGTTAGGTGGTTGTGGTGGTTGTTGAAGCAGTGGTTGTTGTCCTGGCTGTTGGGGTGGTAGCTGAAGTGGTTGTTGTATGGGTTCGGCTATGGGATTAATCGGTGGTTGATTGATGATGATTACCGGAGATAAGTTTTGCTGATGAATTAATTCAGGGTTTTGATTTCTTTGATTTGGCAGCATTCGAATATTCGGGGTTTCGATTTCCAGATTTTCTAACTGTTGCTAAGTTTGAATGTTCGGGGTTTCAACTTCCGGGTTTTCAGTGTTCGAGTGCTGGTAAGTGAATTCTTGATCTTCTGATTCTTCTTCCTTCTTTTCTGATTCTGCTGCTTCCCACAGATCAGAAATTCCGAAATCTGGTGGAGGTGGTGGTAATCAAAGTCTTGATGGGGTTGATAATCGCGAATTAAATTCCTCAAAGTATTCGCCGTATGGTCCTAACAATTCTGTTTTCCTTTGTCTACTTTGGAATGGGAATCATCCAAATGCTGATGTCGTAGTTGATGTGCATACGTCTGTTAATGATATGTTGATGGCGCTTTCAGGTGTATAGTGGTAGGATGAGTTGCTTGGGGATTCAACTCTGTTTTTCTTCCAAGCAGGTAGCTGTATTTTTCTGGGTGTTACTGCTGGTGTTTGTAATTTTCCCTTGCCTTTACTAGTGTATGTAATTGGATATCTTTGTTGAATGTGATGTTCAATTTCTTTGTTGATCTCAGTGATGATGGATGTGAAATTATGATTTGTTGGCAGGTTGGTATTTTGAATTAATTTTCTATAGAAAGTTTCCTTTGCTGATTCAGTATTCACTGGTGTTCCTAATAAAGAAGAAATCTTTTTGTTAACGTAGAAATTAAAGGCTGATTTGGCAGATATATAATTGTGGTTTAATCCCAAGTATTGACAATAGTGTTGAAATAAAGATTTTGCGAATCCTAAATGGTTTGCTCCTATAGTTTCTGATTCTGCCACTTTTGGTTTGGTGTTGTTGGTGCTGGTTCTCTGTAAAATTATACCTCACAGGGAGCACCAAATGTTACAGGTGATTATTTCTGTTGTTGAATTAAATAACAAACCCATAACTTGGTGCTCGAAGCTAATAGCAGTTGATAGTGATCTGAAGGTGTTGTATCTGAAGGTTTTGATGGATATGAAGGTTTTGGTTGAGTCTTTTGTATAATGGACAGAGATTCAATAGTGTCGATAATAGATGTATCTTTCCCAGAGTTTTCCCAATTTCTTTCTCAGTGTGGTGGCCAGATTTAGTCTGGCAGTCATGCCCTTCTGGTAAGCTATCTGATAATATATAAAATTCTACCCTTATTTCTGGGTCTTTTACCAGGCTATTCTTGATGTCAATAACTCAGTGCTTAATCCTTTTAATCAATTAGTATACAACAACAAATCAAAATAAAATCAAGAAAAAGAAAATAAAAGAAAAATAAAGAAAGAAAAGAAATAAGCCAAGGCGATTTGCAGATTAGTATCCCGTCAATAGCCATGATCAAGAGCTATTGTTCTAGTGTAGTTAAGTATCAATTACTATCAACATAAAGTGTTGATAGTAGAGAGTGAGTTGAGATATGAATAATTATTTATTTGATGATTGTGTTTCTAGGCTAAGGATTCTGTAGTATCAATTCTGTCTTTTCTGTTTTTAATACTACTGCTATATATACATAATTGAGATTCCTCAATTCTTTGATTCTTCATGACAGGAATCTTGGAATTCCTGGAATTCTGCGATTCTTTTGAGAAGAATCCTGGAATTCTAGGAATCCTGCAATTCCTGAGAGGAATCCTGGAATTCCATATTTACTATGCTGACTTCTGATTGGTTAATAATTATGCTAATATATTTCCTATATTTCTATGAGTAACACCAGTTTGATTCCATCTTTACTAATGATATGACCAAGGAAGACCAAGCTTGTTTTTCTAAAATAGCATTTTTCAATGTTGAGTTTTAATCCTGCTTTTTGTAATCATTAAAAAACTTCTCGCAGGTGTTTTAAGTATAATTCAAACGATGGAGAATAAATATCAGTATCATCAAGATAAATGACTACTGATTTTCAAAAAAGTCCTTGGTACACAACATTTATTAATCTCTGAAACATTGCTGGTACATTGCATAATCCAAAAGGCATTACATTGAACTCGTAATTTCCACCTTGGGTGGTAAATGCTGTTTTGGGGCAATTTTTGGGATCCATAGCAACTTGCCAGTAACTGCTTTCTAAATCTAGTGTTGAAAAGTATTTAGATTTTCCAAGGGCATCTAACATGTCATCAATTCGAGGAAGGGAGTAAACATCTCCAATTGTAATACTGTTGAGTTGTTGGTAGTCAACACAAAATCGTATCTTTCCATTTTTCTTTTTAACTAGCACTACAGATAAAGCCCAAGGACTCATGGAGGGTTGGATGAGCCCATTGTTAAGCATTTGTTGTATTTTTTCTTGGATGAATTGGTGGCTTTCTGGAGCAACTCAATATGCTTGTTGTCTTCTTGGTTTGGCATTTTCTGTATAAATTTAGTGTTAAACCAAATTGGTTCTTCCTAAGTTATTGTTGTTTTTAGCAAAAATATCAGCAAATTTTGCAATTAACTCTTTGAGTTGGCTCTATTGTTGTGGTTCAAGTTGTCCTATGTTGATTTGAGATAGTTTTTCCATGACAACATGGTAGTTTTCAGAGCTAGAGTTTGGGTTAATTTTTGGTAGTGAATGTCCAATGATTTCCGAAAAATTGGGAACTGTCTGGGGTAGTTCTTGTTGAAAGATATTACTGTGAATGACTCCAATTTCTAAGTTATTTAATAGAACTATGGGGTAATTGTTGGGATTGTAAAAAGTAACTCAGACTTTTTTTGTTTCTTCTAGAATATAAATGTTTGGGATCAAAATATTATGTTCCAAGCAGACTTGTTCATTGGACTCAAAAATTTGTTGTGTGGTTGTTAGCTTTGAGCAGGTGTAGATTTCTGGATGTTCTCCAAAGGGTGAGATGGTAATTGGTTGTAGAAGTCTGAGAATCTGGTGGGATTTGTTCTGTGTGTTAAGAGCTATATTAACTGAAACTGTAAATCGTCCAGTTGAACCAAAACCTTGGGTTCCTCTATTACTTTTTCCTAATTGTTCTCTTTGATTGACTAGTTGCAAACCCAAAATGTTGATTAGGGGTAGGTAAATAGCTTGGGCAATTTTTTCAGCATGGTCGATCTTGAATGGTTTGTCAGTTTTATTTTGAAGCATTACTGTAATGTTTCCCATATATCTAGCATCAATTATTCCTTCTCTGATATTGATTCTTTTGCTTACCAGAGAGGACTGGAAGAAGATTTGAACCATTGCTCCTGGCGGGATTTTGAGTGCAATTTTGAGGTTGATTTTTGTGAGAGATTTGGGTTTGAGAACAAGAGTATTCTTGTCTGGATATCTTAGGTCATATTTAGCATCAATTTCATATGCTTTTTCAGGTTTTATTCTTTGTCCATTGTTGTTAAAGTATTTGAGTTGTAAGGCAGGCTGACTTTCAATAAGATAGATGGGTGTTGTTTCAATTTCTTCTGTTGCTTCAAGTTCTCCAAATTCAATTTCATTTTCATCATTTTCACTGGGCAAGGGAATGCTAAGAGCATAGCATTCAGGGCACCATTGCTCATCGCAGGGCATTATGCATTCTTCACACAATTTAACGTTCATTTGCTTTAGTTATTGAGCTTGAACTTCTTTGGTCGGGTAAGTGTGACTGGCAATTTGGTGATATACTTCTACTTTATCTTCATAGTTGTATCTAGCAATTTCAAAGGTGTATACAATGTATTCTGATTCTTTTATTTGACAAACATTTTCTTAAGCAGCTCTGTTGATTAAAGCTATTGCTAGGTCAAAAATCATTTCGGCATCATGGGGGTAGTGATAAAGTTTGTTGAAAGCACTGTTGTATGCTGCATCAAAGGGTGTTCCTCTTTTTACTTTTTCTGAAATTGATAAAGCATATTGGCAGATCTGATTGCAGACTCCTCCTTTTATTGCTACATCAATCCAATTGCATTCTTCTGGTAGCATATCTCCACAAGTCAAACAAGGGGTGTTATTCTATTTTCCACTTCTTTTTATTAGATGGCTCCATCATTCTCTATGGCAAGTCTTGCAGTAATAACAAGTATGATTTTCATATTTTTCTTCAGGTGAAATGCAGGCATTCATTGAGGAGAGTTTCTTGTGGCAGTTCTTGCATTTGAGTGGAATGTAGGGGCATTGTTTTTGTGGTTCTAGTTTTAAATAGGGGACATTCCATCTGGTTGTCATTGGTTCTTCTGTTTCAAGAGAATCATTTGTTGAAAAGTACTGTTGTTCAGTTTCATTGGCCCAATTGGAGGTTGATCCAAGTGTCATAAATGTTTCAATGATGAGCTTTTCTTCTTTCAGTTCAAATTCAAAAGTCGGAGCTTTTTTGGAGCATTTGTTGAATGTACTACAAGTGGCAGATACCCGGGCATGTTGTCCTTGGTAGGAGATTGTTAACTCTTGTGTTTTCCAATTCAGATTAACATTGGCTTTTTGAAGCCAATCATTTTTAATGAGAACTTAGTACTGGGGTGCGTCCATTACAAAAACTTTGACTGGAATGGTGATTCCATCAAGAGTGAACAGAAAATTGTCAATTTTTCTTACTAGAGTTTTTTTCATGCCATTGACAGTGACAATTACTGTTTGAGCTGGTCGGTTGACATTTTTCTTCAACTGTTGCATTAACTGGTAGGTAATAATGCTTCCGGCAGATCCACTGTCTAGGATCAAGCAAATTGCCTTTCTTTCGACTTCTGCTTCAGTGTACATAGCAGTGATTGCTTTTTGTTCATTGGCAGCCACATTGCTGAGCAGAAATGGTGACTCATTTGCTTCAAACTCAAAAGGGAATATGTCTGAAAGATTGGCGTTTTTAGCAATTCTGGCTGGTGGGATTGTGGTAGGAGTATAGGAAGAGTTTTGTTGTTGTGCTGCAACTCTATCTTCCGAAAGTACAGTATGGTGAAAATCCTGTTCTTCAGATATTGTAAGATAGCTAGGTTGAGTATGATAATAGGTGGGTCTTGGCTGAGCTGAATTTCGGGGAACTAATTGGTTGTTTAAACTGATTCTATTGTTGTTTACTTGGTATTGGTTTTGTGGTGTGAATTGATTTTGTGTAATCAGTCTTCGAGCAGATACTTGATAATGTTGTGTGAGTGGTTGTTGGTATTGCTGTTGGATTGGCTGTGGGGCAGGCTGATAATAGTTATTTTGGTATTGGGATCTTAGTAGATAGTAAGCTGATGGTGGTAGTTGATAATAAGATTGCTGTGGTGGAGGGTAACGTTGATTACTTCTATTTTGTTGGTCTCATTGTAGCTTTCTGCAATCTCTTTTTCAGTGGCCAGAGATTTCACAGTAATGGCAATTCTGAGGCTGGTTATTAGAAAGTGGTGCAAAGTTATTTTGATTCCGTCTTTGGGGTGGTTAATATCTTTGGGATTGCTGTTGTTGTTGGTTGGTAAAATAGTTTTTGACTTTCTTTGCGAGTTGGTCAATTTTCTCTTCAGCTGCTGAGCTGGTTTCTCCCAATTGCCAAATTTACAAGTTTTGTGCAATTGGCCTTTTCCATGACTATTTTGTATCTTTTCACATGCTGTATGGCAGAGTTTAAATCTTCTGGCACATGTGGGCGAACCTTTTTAATAAGTTTATTTTTTAGACCAGTGATAAATTGATCCAAGATTTAAGCATTGGAATAATAATTGTTTGTTTCGAGTTGGCAAATTCGTCTAAGAAGTTTGTTGAATTTCCCAATATAAGTCATAACAGATTCAGAGAATTCTTGTTTGATATTGTGAAACTGATTTTGAAGAGTGATCGAGATATTATTGTTGGTGAACTGTTCAAGGAAGGGTGCTTTGAAAGCGTCTCAATCATTGAATAAAGCAGCCAAGTTTTCAAACCATTCTCCTGCTGTTCCTTTGAGAAAGTAGAGAATTATTCTTAACATTCTGGCAGCATTCCATTCATTTGCATCTCCAGCTTTAGTAACTTGGTTAAGTCATTCTTGGGGACTGGTTTCAATGTTTTCTCTATTAAATTCAGGGATTTTTGCAATGTATGCTGTCATTTCATTTTCTTTGTTTTCACTGTCTATTGATTCTTCTTCAGTTATTTCAGAGTTGTTTTCTTTGTTCGCTGCTGTTTCAGAGTGTTCACTTTGATTTTCAGCTAGAAATCAAGAAGATTAGAACTAGTTTGAAGGGGTTTTTGTTGTCTGGTGGGACTTCTGGGTGATGTAAAATCTTCTAGTCTTGCAAATCGATTTAAGAGTGAATTAGGTGTTTGTGCTTGTGCAAGTGAAGCTGGAAAAAGTGTGATGATGAGTGTGAGTTTTGAACTGGTTCTTTGTTCAGGTGTTTGTAAGTGTTTGGCAGTTGTTTTTGGTAGTATTGGGGTATTTGGGGTGGTTTTTGAGTATTGCTTCAATTTGTGTTTGTCTTTGTTGCTTGTTTCTGTCTCTGATTCAAAATCAATAGAGTATTGAGACTGCACTGGATATGTTTCTTCACAGTACTTGATAATGTTAAAATTAAGTTCTTGAAAGTAAGTGGCAAGTGTTTCACTGTTAAGGTCTTCAGTTCCCCACTGTGAATAATGTGCTAAATTATTGTAAAGGTTGTTTCTAACTTCTGAGATATTGTAATTTCCAAAAAGATAATTGTTGATGCAGTTTTCAATGTATTGGTATACTGATTTCTTAACAACTTCAATTCCATCTGGAATGTTGAATTTTTGCTTGCAGTGGGTGTAAATTGATTGGTAATACTCTAGAGTTGTTGCGTCTGGTGTGGTCACCACTTTGAAGTTGTTTTTGCTGTGTTGTTTCTGTAGAAGAGCACCAAATGTTACCAGAGGTTTTTGGTCTCTTTTTAACTCTTGTATGTTGATTGTAATGCTGTTAATTTACAACTATGGGAAGTGTTTGAACCTCCAATAACTGAATTTATCTTCAAATTATTTCCTATAATTTGAACTGCTGGGCTTATAAGTGGAATGGCCAATTCTGTGCCAGTTACTTTGTATAGTTACATTGTAGTAAACATCAACTCTTTCCCAAGAATTGCTCATCTGGAAGCTCACTAAAAATGTGTAGTTACTTTGCTATGAAAGTCAACTCTTCTACAGGAACTCTTGTCTGTAGGATACCCAAATAACTTATAATAAGAAAAGAAAGAAAATAAAAGAAATGTAAAAAAAAAAGTAAAACTGATGATTTATGGAAGTCGTTTTGGATCCAGGCCTGGAAGTGTTTTAACAGTCTACTAAAAATGGTAGCTAATCAATTTAAACTGTTAGTAGGAATCAGTTAATTCCAAGGGAAATAATTAAGAATTTGGTTTTTCGAATTTATTTAATATTTATTTTGTTTTTGTGTGTAAAGGCTGATTCTAATTATTAAATCTGAAGTAAGATACATTTTCTCGAAGAGAGACACTCTTTTTTTATACAACTTGTCATAACACTATTCTATAAACTCGAACTTTGCTATTTTCTACAATTTTGTTGAACTAAAGATACATTTTGGTGAACTACAAGTTATTTTTGTGAACTATTAAATATTTCGGTGAACTATCAATTATTTCTACAAATTTCTACAAATTTCGGCGAACTTTTTGAATGTTACATAGTTCGGGGTATTGCATGATTGATCATCGCAATTTGGTTACATTTGTGTTATGTACAAATTGAGTTATTAATTAAATGATAATTTCGGATATTTTGCTAATGTAATAAGTGATAATTTGAAACAATAATATATGCTAATTAGTGATAAGATTTATAAGGGTAATTTCATGCTAAACAATATCTCTAATTTTGTCTGGTAACAACATTTAGGACTGAGATTTTATGCTTTAAACAGATTTGTTTATTGAATTTAAAGATTTGTTGGGTAGTAGTGGGTTTTGAGCAAGTGTAAATTTCATAATGTTCTCTAAAAAGTAAAATAGTAATTGGTTAAGAAAGTTGAAGAATTTGGTAAGATTGATTCTGTGTATTGAGATGTTTACTGCAACTGTGAATCATCTAGTTGAACCAAAATTTTGTATTCCTTTTTCACTTTTGCTTAATTGTTTTCTGTCAATAACTAATTACAACTCTGAAATGTTAATTAAAGATAGGTAAATTGCTTGAGCAATCTTTTCAACATGTTTTATTCTGAATGGTTTTTCAGTTTCATTTTGTAATATAATAGTGATGTTTTTAGTGTATTTTGCATCTATAACTCTTCCTCTAACATTGATTTTTTTGCTTGCCAATAATGATCTGGAAACAATTTGAACCATTGTTTCTGGTGAAATTTTGAAAGCAATTTTAAGATTGATTTTTGTTAAAGATTTTGGTTGGAAAATCAAAGTATCTTTTTTTGGATATCATAGATCATATCCAATATTCATATTATGAATTTTTTCTGGCTTGATTCTTTGACCATTGTTGTTAAAGTATTTGAATTGTAAGGCTGGTTGATTCTTAGTAAGATAGATTGGAGTTGTTACAATTTTTTCTTTTGGTTTAAGTTCTCTTAACTCAATTTTCTCCTGGTTATCTTTGCTAAATAAGGAGATGCTAAAAGCATAGCATTCTGAACACTATTTATTATTACAAAACATGATGTATTTTTTACATAATTGAATGTTCATTTGCTCTAATTGTTGAATTTGAGCTTTTTGGATTGGGTAAGTGTGGCTTGCAATTTGGTGGTATGTTTTTACTTCATCTTCATAGTTGAATCCAGCTAATTGCATTGTGTATTTAATGTACTCAGCTTCTTTTATTTGGTGGATATCTTCCTATGTGGCTCTATTAATTAAAGCTATTGCTAAATCAAAAATCATTTTAGCATTATAAGAGTAGTGATAAAGTTTGTTAAGAATACTGTTGTATACTGCATCAAATGGTGTTTTTCTTCTAACTTTTTTCGAGATTGATAGGACATATTGACAGATTTGATCACATACTCTTTCTTTTATTGCAATATCAATTCAGTTGTATTCTTCTGGTAGCATGTCTTTACATATAAGACAAGAAGTATTGTCTTATTTTCCACTTTATTTGAGATATCCAAATCATTTTTTATGATATGCTTTACAAAAATAGCAGGTGCAAGTTTCATATTTTTTTTTGAGGAAATACATGCTCCCATTGTTAAAAGTTTTTTCTTGCAATCTTTATATTTAAGTAAGATATAAGATGGTTGTTTCTGGGGTTCTGGTATAGAGTATCAAACAACATTCTATCCTCTGGTTTCTTTAAAGATTTTTTGTTTTGTCTCTTCAGTCCAATTAGATGTTAATCTAAGAGCCATGTATGTTTTAGTAATTGGCATTTTTTTCTTTTCTTCAAATTCGAACACTGGGGCTTTTTTAAATCATTTATTAAAAGTACTACAAGTGACAGATACTCTGGTGTATTGTTTTTGGTATGAAATCTTGAGTTTTTGGGTTTCTTAGTTTAAGTTTGTATTGGTCTTGAAAAGCCAATTATTTCTGACAAGAGCTTAGTATTAAAGTGCATCCATGACTAAAACTTTGACTGAAATGATAATTCTATCGAGTTAAATGGAAAGTTGTCAATTTTTCTTATTGGAGTTTTTTTTATGCCATTAGCTATAACAATTATAGTTTAAGTTGGTCTGTCAACATTTTTTCTAAACTGTTGCATCAATTAATAGGTGATAATGCTTCCAACAGATCCATTGTCTAGAATCAAGCAGATTTGTTTTTCTTTTACTTCAGCTTTAGTATACATAGCAGTGATTGCTTTTTGCTCATTGACTGCTATATTGCTAAGCAAGAATAGTGATTCATTGGCTTTAAATTCAAATAGAAATATATTTGAAAGATTGGTATTTTGAGCAATTTGGGCTGATAAAATAGTATTGTTGGAAGAGTATAATTTTGGTGCTGCAGCTTTACCTTTAAAAAGTGCAGTTTAAAAATCTGATTCTTCTGGCATTGTAAGATAACCAAATTAAATATAATAGTAACTAAGTCTTTGCTAAACAGGATTTTAGAGAACCAATTGGTTGTTTGAATTAATTCTGTTGTTATTATTCTGAAATTAATTTTGAAGTATGAATTGGTTTTGCTAAACCAATTTTTGGACAGGTACTTGGTATTGTTGTATAAATAATGGCTAATATTGTTAAATCTGTGAAGGTTGCTATTGTATTGGTTGTGAGACTGGTTGGTAATAGTTGTTCTAATATTGTGGTTTTGGTAAGTAATATGCTGATAATAGAGGTTGGTAGTAGGACTGTTGATGTTGGAAATAATGTTAATTATTTTTGTTTTATTGGTCTCTTTGCATTTTTTTACAATTTTATTTCCAATGTCCTGAAATTCTATAATAATGACAGCTTTGTGGTTAATTGTTGAATGATAAAGGGTAGTTGTTTTGATTGTATCATTGAGGTAGTTAATATCTTTGTAGTTGTTGATGTTGTTGTTAATTGGTAAAATAGTTCTTAACTTTTTTTGTGAGTTGGTCAATTTTCTTTTCTGCTGCTAAACTGGTCTCTTCAATAGCAAGATTTACAAATTTGATATGGTTTGCTTCTTCTATTGCCATTTTATAGTTTTTTGCATATCTAATGGCTGTTGCTAAGTCTGCTAGGACATGTGGATGAACTTTCTTGATTAGTTTATCTTTTAATTCTGCTATAAACTGATTCAAAATCTGGGCATTGGAATAATATTCATTGGTTTTTAATTGTTAAATTCATCTAAGAAGTTTATTAAATCTCCCAAAATAGGTCATGACAGTTTCAGATGTTTCTTGTTTGATATTGCAAAAGTGATTTCAAAAAGTGATAAAAATGTTATTGTCAGTGAATTGTTATAAGAAAGCATCTTTGAATGCTTGCCAGTTTTCAAAAAATTTTTCTAAGTTTTCAAATCATTTGCTTGCTGTTTCTTGAAAAAAATAGGAAATAGCTTTAAGCATTCTTGCAGCATTCTATTTGTTTATATTTTCTGCTTTTTAGACTTTGTCAAGCCATTCTTAAAGACTGGTATCATTATTTTTACCAGTAAATTCTGGAATCTTTGCAATATAAATAGTTGCCATTTTTTCTTTGTTTTTTATAGTTTTTTCTTGTTCTGATTCAGTTTCTTCACTTTTCAAGTTCTTTAAATGATTACTTTTGTTTTCCTGTAAATAATCAAAAAAATTAATGCTGATTGATATTGGTTCCTGCTGTTGAATAGAATTTTTAGATAATTGAAAATCTTCTGGTCTTGAAAAATAGATAAGTAGTGAATTTGGTGTTTGTGATTAAACAAGTAAAATTGAAAATGGTGTAATAGAAAATGGTAATTTGATATTGGTTCCTTGTTTAAGTGTTTGTAAGTATTTGGCAGTTGTTTTTGGTGTGTTGTGAATTGTATGGCTAACTCAAAGTGTCTTTTTTTGCTTTCTATTGTTGCTATTTTCTGGTTTTGATTCAAAGTCAAAAGAGTATTTAGATTGTACTGGGTATTTTTCTTTACAGTACTAGATAATATTAAGATTAAGTTCTTAAAAGTAGATGGCAAGTGTTTTACTGTTAAGATCTTTAGTTTTTGATTGTAAATAGTGCAATAAATTATTGTAGAGATTGTTTCTAACTTTTAAAATATTGTAATTTCCAAAAAAATAATTGTTGATGCAGTTTTTAATATATTGGTATAGTGATTTCTTGAAAATTTTAATTCTGTTTGGAATGTTAAATCTTTGCTTACAGTAAGTGTAAATTGACTAATAATACTCTAAAGTTGTTGTGTCTAATATGATTGCTACTTTGAAGTTGTTATTGCTGTGTTATTTCTGTAGAAGAGTACTAAATGTTATTGGAGGTTTTTAGTTTTTTTTTTTGAATATTGTTACTGTTTATCTGTTGCTAATTTCGCATTTTCTGAAAGCAATTGAACCTCCAATAACTGAATTTATCTTCAAATTATTTCCTATAATTTGATTTGCTGGGCTTATAAGTAGAATAGCCAATTTCATGCCAGTTACTTTGTGTAGTTATATTGTAGTAAACATCAACTTTTTTCCAGGAATTGCTTATCTGGAAGTTTATTAAAAATGTGTAGTTACTTTGCTGTAAAAGTCAACTCTTCTACAGAAATCTTGTCTGTAGACTACCCTAATGATTATAATAAAAAAAATAAAAAAAAATAAAAAAAATGTAAAAAAAATAAAATTGTGTTAAAGGAAACATTTTTTATTTAGGCCTGAAGTCATTAACAGATTGCTGAAATTGGTAGCTAATCAATTTCAAAATGTTAGTTGTGTTAAGAAAATTTCAAGTATAACAATTTAAAAGATTTGGTTTTCGAATATTTAATTTTTATTTGAGATGTGTAAAAGATAATTTGTTCTAATTAAGATATCTAAAATAAGATACTATAATAAGATACTATAGAAAAATATATTTTCTTGAAAAAAGAAGCTCTTTTTTTATACAACTTGTTATAGTAATAGTCTTTAAACTTGTACTTTTCTCTTTGCTCTAATTTTGGTAAATTAAAAATACATTTTAGTGAACTACAAGTTATTTCTATAAACTATTGATTATTTTGGCCAATTTTTATTAATTTCGGCGAATTTTGACTATATTAAATGATTCAAGGTATTGTGTAATTTGATCATCTTAATATCTATGATACAAATCAGATTATTAATTGAATGATAATATTTGATAATTTGGTTAAATAATAAGTAATAATTGAAATAATAATAATATATGCTAATTAATAATAGAAATTATGAAGATAATTTCATGTTAATTAATAGCTAAAATTCTACTGGTAACACCATTCATTGCCAATAATAATAGTGTATTTTTTTGCTTTAGAAATCTTCATGTTAGTTTTAATGTTGATGTTATTAATGTAAACAAAAACAGTTTTAGTTATATTAAGTTTTTTTTTTGTTGCCATACACATTGGTTATTGGTTTAATTAAAAATTTATTAATTTTTTTACCAATAATTTTTAGAAAATGTTTGGTGATAATACTAACAGATAATTTACTGTCTAGGATTAAATTAATAAAATAACCAGCCATTTGTGCTTTACAAATTAGAGAAATAATATTGTTATTGTTAGCAAGTCTAGTTTGATAAAAACATTTGTTGGTTTTTGGTGTGTTTTTTTTGGAATTAATAATTTGTAAAGATTTTTTCTGGACTGTAAATGAGTTATTAACTGGCCAAAGATAATATGAGCTGGTGTTTTTATAAAACCTTTAATAACAGAATAGAGATCAAATTTTTGTATGATTTTTGAGAGTTTTAACTTTAGAGAGTTCTTGAAAATTTTTGCTTTTGGTGGCTTATTATTATTAACAGTTGATGTAAAAACTTTATTGAGATTTAAGATGAAATCAATCTTTGTTTTTTTTCTTTCTTGTTAAGTTAGAGAGATTAATAGTCAGTTTATCCATATTATGATCATCATCAATTAGATTAAAAGCATAAAAAAGGTTTTTTTTTGGTTGGCTTGTACTTTCACTTTTTGGAAATATGTTTACTAGTTTAAAAGCTAATAAACAGTGGCTTTAACTAAAGAATCCTCTTTAAAAAAATTAATGTTGACATAATTAGGTCTTTAATTAGAGGTGTTATTATTATTAAGTCTGTTATTCTAAATATTATTGTTTCTAGAAACTGGAAAGAGTAAAGAAAAATTGTTGCAATTTTTTAAGAAATGTTCAGTTAAGTTACAATAATAATATATAAATAGACCACAATTTTACTGTCTTTAATAAAATGAATGCTAAAATGAATTAAAATATGATTTAAATCTGAATCTTTGTAGTTGTTGGTTATCTTTTACTGCTTGTGTCAAAAATTCTAATAGCCAGGCAAGATTGATTATAAGTCTATCAATTAATTATTTATTGAGATCTGAAGTTTGGGCAGCAAAAAAAATAGTGATCTATATTTTTGATAATTATAAATGATTTGTACTATATAAAATTGGTATTAAATATTAATTCTGAGATATTATGTATTAATTATTAAAAAGTAGATTTCATGAATTGTTTCTTTGCAAATTTTGATAAAACTGCAATAACTGGTATTTGGCTTTGATATGTTTATACTTTTAACAATAAAAACATGTTAATATATTTTGTTGGTTCCTATTTGTGTTTTAATAGCCACAATTTTGAAAAAATATTTGGTTTTACTGTTATAGTAGTTAATATTAATTTGGTATTTGGAGCTTGGTATTGGCAAGATAACTTTTTATTTTCTAAGATAATTTTTCTTTGAGTTAAGTAATTTTGTTTTTCAGTTTTTGGTATTATTACCAAGTTTATTATTTTATTGTGATTAGCTTTTTTTTTAGCTAACTCAATATTTTAAGCTAATATAACAGCTTGGAGTAGATCTTCTAAGTGTTGTGATTTTATTTATTCTAGAATACTTTTTATAAACTAATTAAAGATCTGAAAAACTGTGTAATAGTTGTTTTTTATGGCTTTAATCTATTATAAAACATAATTAAATCTACCAAAATATTTAATTATTATTTTATTAGACTGTTGTTTAATAGTACTGAATTTATTTTAAAGTTTAATAATAGTATTAAAATTACAGAAATATTCTAAGAATACATCTTAAAACTGTACAAAAATATTAAGTTTGGAATCCAAATTCTAATATCAAAAGTTAGTTGTGTTTTTTAAAAAAAATAGTAAAATTTAAAGACTACAGATTTTATTCCAATTATTTATTAGGATTGTTTTTTGTGCTTTTTCAATCCAAATATAAGCATCTTTTTTTTCTTTTTTAGTAAAATTGGTCAATTTTGCAATATAAAATGTGGCTATTTTTTGAAGATTTACAGATATTTAAACAGAAAGAGTTATAAATTTTAGTTCTAATTTGCTTGAAAAATTTTTTTTTTTGGTACTCTGTTTTTTAGGTTATATTCAAACTTGAATTCAAGTTCAGATTTTCAAGTGGCCTAAAAGTTTGGTTGTAAAGGAAATGAGTTTAAGAATTATGAAGAGTATTTTTTTAAAATGAGTTTTTTAAAGAGTTTTTATCTAATATTACAAATAATTATTTAGAGTATTAGAACAAATAACAAACTTATAACTTGGTGCTCAATAGCTGTAAATAGTAATATTTTCTAAAGGTTTTAGAGTTTGAAGGTTTTTGTTGAGTTTTTTGTATAATAAACAAAGATTTAATTAATAATTTTTTTTATGAATTTTTTTTTAGTGTAATAACTAATTTATTCTGGCAATTATGCCCTTTTGATAAGTTATCTTTAAGTTTTCTACTTTTGTTCTTAAGTCTTTTACCAGACTATTTTTAATATTAATAGCTTAGTACTTAATCTTTTTAATTAATTAATAAACAACAAAGAAAACAAATTAAAAAAAAATAAAAAATTAGTATTTTGTTAATAACTATAATCAAAAGTTATTGGTTCAATATAATTAAATATTGAATTTTATTAACATAAAGTGTTGATAATATGAAAATAATTAATATTTTTTAATCAAGTAATGATAATATGAATTGGATAATAATAAATAATTTTATTAATATTAATATAATTTTACTTAAATTATAGAAAACTATCTTTTAAAATAAAAAATATTGTTGTTTTAAACTAATTTGTTTTTTTTGCTTCTAATACTTTTGCTATATATATATAATTCTTATTATATGAAATTTCACATATTTTTAAACAATGTGTCATGATTTTTTAACAATGAGTTCATTGCTAAATATTATTTTTCTATTGGCCTATTTTTATTATCTGTTTTTTTTACTTCTTTCTTGTACTCTTTTCTATAAGTAATATTATTTTTTCCTTTAATATTAAGCTTTTTTTAAATTTTTATTTTGAATTAAGTTTATTACTTTTCTTTTTAATATTATTTGTTTGATTTTAGTTTTTATGTCTTTAAATTATGAGTTGTTTATTCTTTTTCACTGGTTAATAGTTATTGTTTTTATTTTTATATGTAGTAATATTTTTAGATAATCTTAAAATATGATGTGTAATTAGTAAATTGTCTTAATATATAGTATAGAATTTGTTTTTTTTCTGATAAATTTTTAATCTGTTGTATTATTTCTTAATTAAATATTTTTTTTTAAATTTATTAATATATAATTCCTAAATATTCAGTTTTTGTCCTAATTGATAATAACAATATGATATTGAAAGTTGTTTTATCTATAGCTTTTAATTTTTTTTGTTAGTTTTTTTATTGAAACAGTTATTGGTATTTTTCTAAAAGTGTTCTTTATTTTTTCTATAATCTTATCTAATCAGTACTTTATTTGGTTTTTTGGTCATTAATATAAGGTAATTTTTGTTTTTTTTCTCTTTTTGTGTTTTTATAACAAATATTTTGATAATTGATAATGATTTTCATGTTTAATTGTTTTTAATTTATAACTTAAAACAAGTGTTGTGTCATTATGTAAATATAGTCTGAAATTTCTATCTTTTATTGTTGCTTTTTATTGTATATCTTATGTTTTTTATATACTGTTCTGGTAAATTAATTTAATGTGTTTGTGTCATTAATTATGATTGCTTTTAGATCTCATAAAATTTTATTTAGTTGAACTAGTATTCATTATATTTTTAGTCATAGAATATTATTGGTTAATAATAATACTATATTGTAATATAATTTTATTTGATTACTATGTGTTGTTTTAACTAAGATTTTGTTATTCTATTTTAATTTATATGCTCTATTTTCCAAAATTTCTTTAATGTAAAATGAACCATTTTATTTGAGATTAAATTTTTCACTCTATTTTTTTCTGCTTTGGTATAATATAAGAGTATTTTGTTTTTAATCTTGAATTTAGCTGGTTTATCTAATAACTAGTTATTATGTCATTTTTTTTGTTTTTTTTGTAACTTTTATATGTTATTAACTGCTTTTTGTCTTTTGTTCTTTAGAGTTTTTATTAAGTCATATGTTCTTTTTAGCAACATTTTTAAAAGTTGGTTTTTGTTATTGGTTTAACTAAATATATATTGAATTTTATTTTAACTAATAATATTGCTGTTTTATCATAAACTAATTCAAATAGTATTGCTTGTATAGTATCTTGTTTTATTGTTCAATAAGCAAATAATATTGATAATATAAACAAATCCTATTTATTCTGGTTTTTTTGGTTAATCTTGGCTATTGTTTCACACAATGTTTTATTAAACTTTTTAACTAAGCCATTGGTCTGTAGATAATATGATAATAATAATGGTTTTTTAATTTCAAATCTTTAACTTAATTCTGTTAATGTTTTATTTACAAAGTAAGTTTTTTGGTCTAATAACAATTTTTTTAAACATCTGTGTTAACAAATCAAATCTTGGTATATGAATTTTGCTACAGATTCTGTATCTGCTCTTTGAATTGTTTTAATTTCTGGCTATTTTATAAATAGTCTATAGCTATTACTATATATTAGTTGTTTTTACTGGTTATTGTTAATAATCTGATTAAGTCAATTTTAATTTAATTAAATAGTTGTCTCACTTTAATTGGTTTTAATAATTTACTGGATCTTGTTTTTCTTCTTCTTTGACAAGTATTATAACTTTGAATATATTAGATAATATCTGAATATATTAATAGTAAACAGTATCTTTTTCTGGTTTTTTTCATGATTGCTTTTTTATAAAAATGTTCTGTAGTTGAATCTGAGTATATGTTGAACAATATTATTTCTTTTTTTGGTTTTGTGATTACTCTAAGTGGTTGATCTGAATCTTTTCTGTTTTTTTAATATAATATATTTTGGTAAATAATAAAATATTTTAATTGTTGTTTTATGTAGTTTTGTTTTTTTTGAGCTAATTTCTCCTTAAACTATTAAATATTAATATAATATTAGAGTTGTTGATATTTTTGTGTATTTATTTTTTGTTATATTTTGGGTTAAAATGTTTTTAAATTTGTATTATTTGTGACAAACCATTAGCATTTTTTTTTTCTTTTTATAGTGTACAGTATAATTAAATAATAAGAGTTTTATTTTTCATCTTGTATGACAATTATCTTCAAATTTTTGTTTCTATATTGATGTTAATTTCTTGTAATTAGTATATACTTCAAACTTTTGACTCAAGTATTTTTTCTATTTTATAATAATCCAATAAATAGCTAAATATTTTAGTGTTAGAATTTTATAGTTTTTTTTAGCTAGACTTAAACTTTGGTTGACATATACTACTGGATGTTTTTGTTTATCTGTTTTTTTTTGTAATAGCACAGCTTTCAATACTTGGTCTAATGTATTAGTAATAATAATAAATGGTTTGCTATAATTTGAATAAATTAATATTGGAGTTTAAATAAGCTTTTTTCACAGTATGTCAAAAGTTTTTTGTTGGTTTTTAATCTATTTGTATTTAGTATTCTTAGCTTAGAACTGGTAAAGTAGTTGAGCCAGTTTGAAAAAGTTTTGAATAAAGCAGTAATAGTATTTAACAAATCCCAAAAATGCTTTTAGTTCTGTTAAGTTTGTTAGTACTAGAAAGTTCTTAATTATTTCAATTTTGTTTGGATCTGTTTTAATGCTGTTTTTGCTCATAATATGTTCCAAAAACTTAAATTTAGTTTTTTCAAAGAAACATTTGGTTGCATTTAGCTTTATTTCAGCTTTTATTAATCTTTTAAACACTTGTTAAAGATGGTAAAAATAATTATTAAATGTTTTAAAGAACATATTGGTATTATCTAAATAAACTACTACTGATTTTTATAATAATCTAGTATGTACAATTTTCATTAGTTGTTGAAAAGTGGCTGGAATATTGGTTAAGCTGAAAAACATAACATTAAATTCAAAGTTTTTTTTTTGGTAGTAAATGCTGCCTTTTTCTTGTTAGCTGAATTTATAGCTATTTGCCAGTAATTACTATCTAAGTTTAATATAAAAAACTATTTCTTTCCTTTAAAAACATCAAATAATTTTTGAATTTATGAAGTTAAATAGCTGTTTTTATAAGTAATACTGTTAAGTTTTTTAAAATTTACACAAAAGTGAATCTTTTTATTTTTTTTTAAATAAGTATTACTGATAATAATTATGAACTCATTAATAGTTGAATTAATTTATTGTCTAATATATGGTTAATTTTTTGATAAATGATCTCATAACTGGCAGATAATATTTAATATGCTTTTTGTTTTATTGGTATTATATTATTATGGTTGAAACTTATATTTTTTATTAATTATCACATGTATTAGCCACTGATGTCATATAAATTAGCCACTCTATTTTTAAAAAGTAATTATTGATCTGATCAATAATCTGATCGTTAACCTAATCATTGACCTGATCATTGATCTGATCATTGACTTGATTATTGACTACTTTTGATAGCTATATAAGTGATAAATTTCTTAGCTGTAGAAAAATATGTAAGAATCAAAAAATAAAATAAAATAAAATAACAACTTTTATCTCAATCATTCTCTTATCACTAATTTTCCTTTTCCTATCTTTAAGTATCTAAACATTTTGGGATAAAAGATTACTTGTTGGTTATTTTTTACTCTTTTTCTGAAACATGTAATTGCAGCATTTGAAGATTATTGAATAAAAATGTGACTGAAGAGTATATCTGATACCTAATATTGAATTTTAAAAGTGCTAATGTAAGGCATAGAATTATATTAGGTGTGATTATTTGTTGACAGTATGGACTATCTTTCTATCTTCAGATTCCCCAGTTATCTTTGAAAAGTATAGTAACTGAGATATTTTATGAGACTGATCTTATACATTGAATCCATACTTATTCAATTCACTCTTTAAGGTTGAATTCCCTTTGATTCTTTTCATCATTCTATAATCTTGTTTTCTCTTGCTATCTGTTAGCTTGTTACTCCAACTCGTAACATAAAAGTGGTGCTTCCTATAAGGTTGTCAAAATCCACTTTGTTTTCTATTGTATGGATAATTATTCATATCTGCCACAACAATCAGAAGAATACTTTGAAGCACATAACAAAAACGATCTAGACTTTATTGAACTCAATCCTTTGCCCTCCTGCTTAATTTGCTTCTCCATTGAAGAACAATTCAGCAGACAATTCCAAGACTTTTGGAACTGATTCTTAAATAAGCATTTAACTGAAACCTATACAGTCTATACAACTTATTACTTTAACCAAGCTTATCTTAAAGACAACTTTAAAGAAAAAAACAACAGCATTAATCAACTTTTATACTCAACAATCTTTGAACAACAGCCCTCTGATTTTGAATATTTGAATCATCAAATCCACATTTGGATTGCTGCCCATCAATCAACTAAAACTTCTCTTAAAACAGAAGAAAAAAGCTATCAAACTGCTTCTATTTTTGATCTCTTTTCAAGTAAATCAGAACACTCTACACAAACAGTTACATCTGAATCAATGGCTCAAGACTCTCTACAACAAAACATTCTGATCATTCTCCAAAATATACAGACTGCTTTAGAGTGAAGAAACAACATCTTATTACCATTATTCAGAGGTAATGTCCAAGATCCAATTGAGTAATTAAATGATTGAATGATTTTGAGAGAGCTGCCACAGCAAACCAATATGATAATGAATACAAGTTCCAAATCATTGGGTGGCTACCTCCAAGGCTCTCCTACTACTTGGTTTTTACAAGAAACCAATGCCAATGCTCAGCAAAGAATCATTAGATGAATATCAGCAAATGCTGGAGAAGATAACACCTTTTTCACTACCCAGTTTGAAACAAAATTTAAAACTCCTATCTTGATATCCAAATGGCGCATGGAGTTGGAAAGAAGAATCCAAGGCCCAGAAAAAATAGTAACTGAATATGTTAAAGCCATTAGAAAACTAATTAAGCATATAGACTTTAATAGAAATTGGACAGAAGAGCAAAAGATTTATTCCTTCACAAAAGGATTGAGAACTGACCTCTTATATGTTTTTTGGCCCCTCCTGGCTCTGAAAGATAATCCCATAATGGACATGGCCATTGAACTTGCTCAGAGAATAAAAGACAACCAAAGAATACACCTAGGATCTACTCTTCCAGTTTTTGCTCCTGCTTCTGTCATGGTTCCAGCTTTACAAATGGCTGCTATCTTTTTTGCCACTTATACTCAAGACCCTAATAAACAATTAATAGACAAACTTACTGTTAACCTTGTTCGGCTATTAGAACCATTAATCCAAGCAGTCAGAAACAACCAGCAACTCCAAAAACCCAGATTTGAATCTTACTTTAACCAGCCCCAACAATCACAATATCAAAGACAACAAAATTGTGGCCTACTTGTGTGTTATTGCTGTAGACTAACTGGATACTTTTCCAGAGACTGTAACAATCCTCCATTGCTCTCTCCAGCTCCTAAAAATAATAACACTCAGAATAACAGACCCAACAATAATAATGTTTCTAATCAAAGATCTAATCATGTCAACATCAATTTCTTTGGAGAGAATCTCTTAGTTGAATCTACTGTTTATCAGCCTTTAAACTAGTAGGTGCACCTCCAAAAGGTAAGAGTGCAAGCCAACCAGAAGAAAACCCCTTTTATGCTTTTAATCTAACTGATGATAACCATAATATGGATGAATTAGCAATCAACACCTCTGAATTAACAAAAAAGAAAAAAAAAGCCAAGGTTGATTTTGTTCTGGATCCAAATAAAGCATCCAAATCAACTGTTGATAACAATAAGCCACCAAAAGCCAAAGTTTTTAAAAATCTTCCAAAGTTGAAATCTCCAGAAATTGTACAAAAATCTAGACCCTATTCTGTTGTTAAAAATCTCATAGAAACCCCAGCTTATATTACATTTGGCCAATTAATGACTCATCTACAGTTCAGAAAAGATCTTTGCAAATTTTTAATACCAAAGAAAAAGACACCAAAAACCAACAAACACCCTTGCCAAGCTGGACTTGCTAATAACAGCAATGTTATTCCTTTGATTTGTAAAGCCCAAGTGGCTGGTTACTTTATTGATCTAATTCTAGACAGTAGATCATCTGTTAGTGTAATTACCAAACACTTTCTTGAAGCAATTGGCAGAAAAATTGATAAGCCTTCCACAAGACCAATAACCAATATACATGGTAACAAGAAGAAAGGCCTGGGCATAGCCAAAGCTATTCCTGTCTGTATCAATGGTATTAGCATTGAAACAGATATGGAAATATCTGAAGCAAAAGAATATACCATTATTGTTGGTAATAAGTGGCTTAAGAAAGCCAAAGCACTACTTGACTATGAACTTTGTGAGCTAATCATCAGATGTAGTGAAAAACCCATTGTGATTAAATACCATCATTGGACAACTCCTCCAGCAATCAAACAGAACCAAGAAGAAAAATGATTAGATAAATTAGATAATAAAGATTAAGAAGAAACTGCTGAACTTACTTATATCATCTTTACCAATAATGGCAAGCCACTGGACAATGTTAAAGCTAACAAAGAAGAATTATGGTAAATGGCAAGCTAATCTGCTGGCCCTACTATAATATTCTCAGAAGAACCTTTAACAGAAAATCTGGCAAAAAAGCCAAATACAGCTATTGGTAGTATAGTCTTTGTGCCAGGTGCTGGTGCAATAAATTTTTATATTCTCCTAGTGACAAATACAAGTCCTGCCTAATCTATTACAAAGATTGGGAGCCAATTAGTTTGATACTCAGAGAAAAACTAAAAGAAATTCAGAAGTCCTTTGAAAATGAACCATCTGAAATCCAATCACTAGTTGTAAAACAAAGAAAACCTTCCTCTGAAAAAAGAAAAGTGGACATTAAAAATTTGTTGGCTAGAAATAGCCCAGTTATCTCAAAAGAAAATAATACTTCTAAACGAATCCATGTAATACAACACACTATCACTACCAAAGAAACTTACTCCATCTATTTGAAGCTTTATCAATCCAATTGACATAATGATAAGTTTATCAAGAAAGAGATAAACCAAATAAAAGATCTTGGATTCATACAAGAAACCAAGAGTAAATGGGCTTTCCCAGTTATAATGATATTCAAGAAAGGTGGAACCCTACACTTTTGTGTTGACTACTGTCAATTAAATGCTATCATTATAAGAGACATGTACTTACTCCCCATAATTGATGCAATGCTAGATAAATTCAATGGTGCTGCTTTCTTCTCAACTATTAACTTAATTATTGGATTCTGGCAAGTAGAGATGGATCCAGAAAGCAGAAAAAAAACTGTTTTCATTACCAAGTATGGCACCTATGAATTCACAGTTATGTTTTTTGGTCTCACTAATGCTCTTCCTACTTTTCAATACCTAATGAATAAAGTGTTTGAATCAGTAAAAAAAAACTTTGTTCTGGTTTACTTGGATGACATAATGGTATATTCAAAAACCTGGAATGAACACCTTGAACATTTACAGAAGATTTTTGACCTGCTCAGAAATGTTGGTCTTAAGATCAACCCAATCAAATTTTTCTTTGGACACCAATCCATTCAGTTTCTTGGTTATCTTATTACAAAAGATAGAATTTTCCCTAATCCAGCTAAAGTTGAAAAAATCCAGAACATTAGACAACCAATAAATGTTTCTAAACTATGCTCTTTCCTCTTATTATCACAAATTTATTAAGGATTTCTTCAAAATTGTCTTTTCTTTTAATCAGCTACTCAAGAAAAATGTCAATTATTATTGGGGCACTCATCAACAAAAAGCTTTTAAAATTCTAAAGGAAAAACTTGTTACTGAACCAATTCTCAAGCAACCTAATCTGGACCAACCTTTTATCCTACACACTGATACATCTGGCTATGGACTTGGTACTGTTCTTTCACAGAAAGATGAAAATGGCAGAGAACATGCCATAGCATATGCCAGTAGATCTTTTACACCAGCAGAAAAAAATTATTCAGTTATTGAACAAGAATATCTAGCAATAGTTTGGGCTATTAGCTACTGGGAGCAATATCTTTTTGGTGCAAAATTCTTAGTGGTAACAGATCATCAAGCCTTGGTTTGGCTGTGCAATAAAAAGAAGCTGGAACACAAATGAATAACTTGCTAAATACTCTACTTGGATGAATTCGACTATGATATTTAATACCATAAAAGAGCAAATCATTAAAACGCTGATGCTCTCTCTAGACTTACCATCCAGTAACAGTACAACTTTTCAAACCAAACCAACTTAATTATTAATAACTTTTTCACAAACAAACACAATAATGGACTTGAACAACTACTTTGCCTTAATAGAATTTTTGGGTAAAAGACAATACCAACCAAAATACACTCAACAACAAAGAGAACATTTGTGCAAACAATCAAATTTCTATTTGATTCACCAGAACCAGTTATACAAAAGAAACAGAAAAGATTCTGACCACTTCCAAAGAGTTATCAGATTTGAAGAAAGAAAAATTGTAATATATAACATGCATACTGACCCATTAGCTAAACACTTTAAAAAAACAAAGACAATTCAGAAAACTTTAGCTTGCTATTATTGGCCTATCTTGGAAAAGAACATTGCTAAATACATCAAAACCTGTAACATCTGCCAAAGAAGAGGCAAACCCAATTGCAAAGAAGATATCCATCCAATCTTTGTTGGTCAACTATTTGACAGAATTGGTATAGATGTTGTTGGACCTTTAACAATAACTTCTGATGACAACAGATACATTATTACAGCTACTGACTATCTTACAAAGTAGATAAAAGCAAGAGCCATCCCAAACTAAACAGCAGTCTTAATAGCCAATTTTATTTATGAAAATATTATCTGTCATTATAACTGCCTCAAAGAACTTTTATTTGATAGAGAAAGAGCTTTTCTCAGTACATTGGTTAAAAAACTTTGTAGAAAAATGGAAATACATTATAAACTTTCCTTTTCTTATCACCCCCAAACAAATAGTCTAGTAGAACGTTTCAATAAAACACTATGTAAAACCCTAACCAAAACCAGTAAAGAAACAAACTTATGGGACAAAGTACTGTCTTTAGCTTTGTTTGCTTATAGAACTGTGAATCATGACATAACAAGTTATGTACTTTTTTATCTGCTCTATAGATGCATGGCAATACTGCCAATAAAAACTAACATTGAAACAATACCTTTTGAAGAGATCACAATAAGAAATTACAAAACCATTTTGCAAAGAAAACTTGGTACCATTTTTGACTCCTTGGTAGAAGCACGAATAATTGCTTTTGAAAAGATAAAACAGTTTCAAAAAAAGCTTAAGAAAAAGAAAACTTATAAAACACTTTCTTTAAGTGTTGATGACTTGGTACTAGAATACCATTCTGATAAAGACAATGTTTATGGTGATAAATTCTCTAGCTAATAAAAAAGACCCTTTATAGTCAACAAAGGTTTGAACAATGGTTTTTATATTCTTCAAAATCAATTCGGAACAATCTTCAATGATTATCTTGTTTATGGTACATGACTCAAAAAATATCATAAATGATCTGATTGGCTGCCTATTTTGATAATACTGACTCAAATAATCAGCAAAAATCAAATATAAATAAATGCATCATTTCCAAAACAGAGGTATCTTCAATCAACATGAACAATTATTTTCTGGATCAAAACATTTAAAATGCCTTCTATATTCTTCATAAGTATTGAATCAAAAACTATTCAAATACTACTTTGATTATCGGAAAACAAACCATCATAACTGATAACAATAGAACACATACTGTTATTAAACCAAAGAAAACTCTACCAGAAAAGAAAGAATTGGTAATAAAATGAATAAATATTTGTTGGAAAGTATAACAGCAGCTATACTCTTACTTTCCAATACAATTGGAAAAACACTCCAAGAAATCTTACTCACAGACAAAAACTTGTCATATGGAAGACAATTAGAACTCTATAGTCATCTTGGTAAAATTATAAAAGATATAAAACTCATGAAGAAAACAACTTTAGAGATATAAGCAAAAATTTTGGGTATTATATGGTTAGATGTCCCAAGAGTTTTAACTATTGCTAAAAGAGCCAAAACTCTAATACAAAGATTTGGTCTCTTAGATACAAAGCTCATTTTGCCTTAAGTATTATATATCTTATCCACAAAAAACTTCAACAAACTAGTTAGCTTTGAATTAGATAAAACCTTTTAAATAGATTACACTATAAATAGCTTGATTTCACTAGAGCTCAATCTCTTTGGAGAGGATAATGTTATGATTAAAACTTATACTTCTTATTAATTATCACATATATTAGCCACTGATGTCATATAAATTAGTCACTCTATTTTTAGAAAGTGATTATTGACCTAATCATTGACTTGATCATTGACCACTTTTGATAGCTATATAAGTAATGAATTTCTTAGCTGTAGAAAAGTATGTAAGAATCAAAGAAAGAAAAGAAATAAAATAACAACTTTCATCTCAATTATTCTCTTATCACTAATTTCTCTTTCTCTATCTTCAAGTAACTGAACATCTTGGAATAAAAGTTTACTTGTTGGTTATTTCTTATCCTTTTCCTAAAACATGTAATTGCAGCATTTAAAGATTATTGAATAAAAACATAACTGAAGAATACATCTAATACCTGATATTGAATTCTAAGAGTGCCAACATGAGGCATAAAATTATACCAGGTGTAATTATTTGTTGATAGTATGGACTATTTCTCTATTTTCAGATTCTCCAGTTATCTTTAAAAAGTATAGTAACTAAGATATTTTATGAAACTGATCTTGCATATTGAATTCATACTTATTTAATTCGCTCTTTGAAGTTGAATTCTCTTTGATTCCTTTCATTACCCTACAATCTTGTTCTCCCTTGCTATCTGTTAGCTTGTTACTCTAACCTGTAACAATATCTTTAGTTTTAATCTGGTGCTAAATAATATCAGTTCTGCAAAATTTATTTTTACTTGCAAAGATATTAGTAAAATTGTTAAATAGTAACTTAAGTTGTATATATTAAAATGGATCTAAGTTTCTTAAATTTATTTGTTCTAACTGTTTTGGTTATAGCAAATAACATTTTTTTCATTCATAAATTGTTTGTAATATAATATTTACATATCTACAAAGTTGTAGAAAATCTGAAATAGTAGTTGGTATTTGATTTTCAACTTTAGTGCTATTTAATAGTAGTTTTACTTGGTATTTTAATTAAGTTTTTAGTTGTATTATGTATTAGGATTTTAATGTGTTTATGGTTCTTGACTGGTATGTAAAGATTGGTAATGACAATTTTTTTTAATTTACAAATAGTAGGTTCTACTTCAAAAATTTGGGGTTGATCTTTTACTTTTTTTTCTATAACTAATATATATTGGTTATATGTTAAAATAAAAATTGATTGATTAATAGAAATAATTTCTTCTTGATCAATTGTTTTTTTTCTACTATATTGACTGGTATCTCTACTTTATTCATAAATTCAAATTTATTTATCTCTTTGGCTGTAATTTTTAACTCTTTTCTTGTTTTTACTAATACTAACTAAGCTATTTTTACCAAAGATAAAAAAATTGTTTGTACTATTTTTTTATTTGGTTTAATTGTGTATGCTTTTTCTAATTCATTTTGTAATATTGTAATAATATTTTTTACTATTCTATATTAATTATTCTTTTTCTGATATTGATTTTTTTTTTCACTAAACTAAATCTAAATGTTAATTAAATCATTGTTGTTGTTGAAATTTCCAGTGCTATTTTCAAATTTATACTGGTATATAAATAAAATTTCAATCTGATAACAGTTTTTTCTAAATATCAAAAATCAAACTCTGTATTAGTATTATGTTGTTATGATTGAAACTTATATTTCTTATTAATTATCACATGTATTAGCTACTGATGTTATATAAATTAGCCACTCTATTTTTAGAAAGTAATCATTAATCTGATTATTGACCACTTTTGATAACTATATAAGTGATGATTTTTTTAGTTGTAGAAAAGCATATAAGAAATCAAGGAAATCAAATAAATAAAATAACAACTTTTATCTTAATCTCTTTCTTATCACTAATTTCCCTTTCCCTACTTTCAAGTATCTGAACATCTTAAAGATAAAAGATTACTTGTTGGTTATTTCTTACCTTTTTTCTGAAATGTGTAATTGCAGCATTTAAAGATTATTAAATAAAACGTGACTGAAGAGTACATTTGATACCTGATATTGAATTCTAAGAGCACCAATGTGAAGCATAGAATTATACCAGGCATGATCATTTGTTGACAGTACAGACTATCCCTTTACCTTTAGATTCTCCAGTTATCTTTGAAAAGTATAGTGACTGAGATATTTTATGAGACTGATCTTGCACATTAAATCCATATTTATTCAATTCACTCTTTGAAGTTGAATTTTCTTTGATTTCTTTCATCACCCTACAATCCTGTTCTCACTTATTATCCATTAGCTTGTTACTCCAACCCATAACATAAAAGTGGTGCTTCCTGTGAGGTTGTCAAAATCCACTTTGTTTCCTATTGTATGGGTAATTATTCATATCTGTTATAACAATCAGAAGAATACTTTAAAGCACATAACAAAAACAATCTAGACTTTATTAAACTCAATCTTTTGTCTTCCTGCTTAATTTGCTTTCCTATTGAAGATTAATTCAATAAACAATTCCAAGATTTTTGGAACTGGTTTTTGAATAAGCATTCAGCTGAAATCTATACAGTCTATATAACTTATTACTTTGAAAAAAGAAACAACAGCATCAATTAACTTTTATACTCCACAATCTTTGAACAACAGCCCCCTGATTCCGAATATCTGAATCATCAAATCCACATTTGGATTGCTGTTCATCAAGCAATTGAAACTCCCTTTGAAACAGAAGAAGAAAGCTACCAAACTGCCCCTGTTTTTGACTTTTTATCAAGTAAATCAGATTCATCTACACAAACAGTTACCCCTGAACCAATGGCTAATAACTCCATGCAAGCAAACATTCTGGCCACTCTCCAAAGTATACAAACTGCTCTAGAAAGAAGAAACAATACTCTACTATCATTATTTAGAGATAATGCACAAGATTCAATTGAATGGTTGGATGATTTTAAGAGAGCTGTCACTGCCAACCAGTATGATAAAGAATACAAGTTCCAAATCATTGGTGGCTATCTTCAAAACTCTTTTGCTATCTGGTTCTCACAAAAAACAAATACCAATGCTTAATACTGAATAATCAGATGGACACCAACCAATGCTAAAGAAGAAAATATCTCTTTTACTATCTGGTTTGAGACCAAGTTCAGAACTCCAATATTAATATCCAAATGACATATGGAATTGGAAAGAAGAACCCAAGGCCCTAGAAAAGTAGTAACTGAATATGTCAAAGCTATTAGAAAGCTAATCAAATGTGTAGACTTTGGGAAAAACTGGACTGAAGAGCAAAAGATACATTCCTTTACAAAAAGATTAAAAACTGATCTATCATATGCTTTTTGGCCTCTCTTGGTTTTAAAAGACAACCTAACAATGAACATGGCTATTGAACTGGCACAAAGAATTGAAGATAACTAAAAAATGCATTTGGGATTCACACTTCCAGTTTTTGCTCTTGTCTTTGCCATGGCTCCAGCTCCACAAATGGCTGCTGCCTTTTTTGCTGTCCAAACTCAAGATCCAAATAAACAGTTAATAGATAAACTCACAGTTAATCTTGTCCAGTTACTAGAACTCTTAGCCCAAGCTGTCAGAGAAAATCAACAACTCCAAAGACCCAAATTTGAACCCCATTTTAATCAACCTTAGCAACCCCCATATCAAAAACAACAAAATTGTGGCCCACCTGTGTGTTACTACTGTGGATTAACTGGACATTTCTTCAGAGATTGTAACAATTTTTCTCTGCCTCTTCCAGTTCCTAGAAACAATGACAATCAAAACAACAGAATCATTAACAACAATGTCTCCAATCAAAAACCCAATCATGCTAATATCAATTTCTTTGGAGAGGATCCCCTAGTTGAAGCCACTGTTTACCAGCCTTTAAACTGGTAAGCACACCTCCAAAAGGTAAAAGTGCAAGCCAACCAGAAGAAAACTCTTTTTTTGCTTTTAATTTAATTGATAATAATCATGATATGGATGAATTGGCAATCAACACTTCTGACTTAACAAGAAAGAAGAAAAAAGCCAAGGTTGATTTTATTTTAAATCCCAATAAAGCCCTTAATTTCTGCTGCTGACAACAATAAACCACCAAAAGCTAAAGTTTTTAAAAATTTTCTAAAATTGGAACCTCCAGAAATTGTACAAAAATCTGGACCTTATTTTGTTGTTAAAGATCTCATGAAAACCTCAGCACACATTACATTTGGCCAACTAATGACCCATCCACAGTTTAGAAAAAATCTTTACAAATCTTTAATACTAAAGAAAAAGACACCAAAAACCAACAAGGACTTGCTAACAACAGGAATATCACTTCTCTGATTTGTAAAGCCCAAGTGGCTGGCTATTTCATTGATTTAATCCTAAACAGTGGATCATCTGTCAGTATAATTGCCAAACACTTTTTGGAAGCCATTGGAAGAAAAATTGATGAACCTTCTACTTGATCTATGACCAATATACTGTTAACAAAAAGAAAGGTCTAGGTATAGCCAAAGCTGTTCTTGTTCACATCAATGATATTAGCATTAAAACAGATATGGAAGTATCTGAAGCAAAAGAATATACCATCATTGTTGGTAATGAGTGGCTTAAAAAAGCCAAAACACTACTTGACTATGAACTTTACAAGCTAATCATTAGATATGGTGAAAAACCCATTGTGGTTAAATGCCATCATTAAACAACTCCTTTAGCAACCAAACAGAACCAAAAAAAAAAACAATTAGATGAATTAGATGATGATAAGAGCAATGATGAAGATCAAAAAAAACCAGAAGAAACTGCTGAACTCGTCTATACTATCTTTATTAGCAATGGCAAGCCACTAAACAATGTTAAAGCTGACAAAAAAGAAATCATAATAAATGGCAAGCTGATCTGCTGGCCCTACTATGATATCCTTAGAAGAACCTTTGACAAAAAACCTGGCAAGAAAGCCAAATACAGTTATTAGTGACATGGTCCTTGTGCATGGTGCTGGTGTAATAAACCTTTGTATTTACCAAATGATGAATACAAATCCTGCCTGATTTATTACAAAAATTGGGAACCAATTAGCTTGATACCTCGAAAAGAATTTAAAGAAGTACAAAAGTCCTTTGAAAGTAAACCACCTGAAATCTAATCATTAGTTGTAAAACAAAGAGAACCTTTTCCTGAAGAAAGAAAAGTGGACATTGAAAATCTGTTGGCTAGAAATAGCTCAGTTATTTCAAAAGAAGGTGACATCTCTAAACAAACTCATGTGATACAACACACCATTACCACCAAAGAAACTCATCCCATTCATTTGAAACCTTATCAATCCAATCAACACAATAATGAATTTATCAAGAAAGAGATAAACCAAATGAAAGATCTTGGATTCATACAAAAAACCAAGAGTGAATAGACTTTCCCAGTTGTAGTAGTATTCAAGAAAGGTGGAACTCTACACTTTTGTGTTGACTACTGCCAATTAAATGCTATCATTATAAGAGACATGTACTTACTCCCCAAAATTGATGCAATGCTAGATAAATTCAATAGTGCTGCTTTCTTCTCAACCATTGATTTAACTGCTGGATTCTGGCAAGTAGAGATGGATCCAAAAAGCAGAAAAAAAACTGCCTTCATCACCAAGTATGGCACCTATGAATTCATAGTCATGTTTTTTGGTCTCACCAATGCTCTTTTCACCTTTCAATATCTAATAGATAAAGTGTTTGAATCAGTAAAAAAAAACTTTGTTTTGGTTTACTTGGATGACATAATAGTATATTCAAAAATTTGGGATAAACACCTTAAACATTTACAAAAGGTTTTTGACCTGCTCAAAAATGCTGGTCTCAAGATCAACCCAATCAAATCTTTCTTTGGATGCCAATCCACCCAGTTCCTTGGTCATCTTATTACAAAAGATAGAATCTTCCCTAACCCAGCTAAAGTTGAAAAAGTCCAGAATATTAGACAACTAATGAATGTTTCTGAACTATGCTCTTTCTTTGGTTTGGCCTCTTACTATCACAAATTTATCAAGAATTTCTCCAAAATTGCCTTTCCTCTCAATCAGCTACTCAGAAAAAATGTCAATTATTACTGAAGCACTTATCAACAAAAAGCTTTTGAAATTCTGAAGGAAAAACTTGTTACTGAATCAATTCTTAAGCAACCAGATCTGAATCAACTTTTCATCCTCTATACTGATACATCTGGCTATGGACTTGGTACTGTTTTTTCACAAAAAAATGAAAATGGCAAAGAACATACTATAGCATATGCCAGTAGATCTCTCAAACCAGCAGAAAAGAACTATTCAGTTACTAAACAAGAATGTTTAGCAGTAATTTGGGCTACTAGCTACTGGGATCAATATCTTCTTAGTGCAAATTTCTTAGTGGTAACAGATTATTAAGCCTTGGTTTGACTGCACAATAAAAAGAAGCTAGAACACAAACAAATAACTTGTTGAATACTCCACTTGGATGAATTTGACTATAATATTCAACACCACAAAAGAGCAAATTATTAAAATACCAATGCTCTTTTTAGACTTACCATTTAGTGATAGTACAACTTCTCAAACCAAACCAACTTAATTATTAATAACTCCTTCACAAACAAACACAATAATAGACTTGAACAACTACTCTGCCTTAATGGAATTTTTGGGTAAAGAACAATACCCACCAGAATACACTTGACAGCAAAGAGAACATTTGTGCAAACAATCAAATTTCTATTTGATCTGCCAGAACCAATTATATAAAAGAAACAGAAAAGATTCTGATCACCCCCAAAAAGTTATCAGATTTGAAGAAAGAGAAATTATAATAAACAACATACACACTGACTTATTAGCTAGACACTTTGAAAAAACAAAAACAATTCAGAAAACTTTAGCTTGCTATTATTAGTCTACTTTGAGAAAAAACATTGTTAAATACATTAAAATCTGTAACATCTGCTAAAAAAGAGACAAAGCCAATTGCAAAGAAGATATTCATCCAATCTCTGTTGGTTAACTATTTGACAGAATTGGTATAGATGTTGTTGGATCTTTAACAATAACTCCTGATAGCAACAGATACATTATTACAGCTACCAACTATCTTACAAAGTGAGTAGAAGCAAGAGCCATCCCAAATCAAACAGCAGTCTTAATAGCCAATTTCATTTATGAAGATATCATCTGCCATTATAGCTGCTCCAAAAAACTTTTATCTGATAGAAGAAGAGCTTTTTTTAACACACTGGTTGAAGAACTTTGTAGAAAAACGGGAATATATCATAAACTTTCCTTCCTTTATTACCCCCAAACAAATGGCTTAATAGAACATTTCAATAGAACACTATGTGAAACCCTAGCCAAAACCAGTAAAAAAACAAACTTATAAGACAAAATACTGCCTTCAGCTTTGTTTGCTTATAGAACTGTGAATCATAACATAACAAGTTATGAACCTTTTTATTTGCTCTATGAATGTATGACAACACTACCAATTGAAACTAACATTGAAACAATACCCTTTGAAGAGATCACAATAGGAAATTACAAAGACATTTTGCAAAAAAGACTTGGTACCATTCTTGACTCCTTGGTAGAAGGATAAATAATTGCTTTTGAAAAGATAAAACAGTTTCAAGAAAAGCTTAAGAAAAAGAAAACCTATAAAACACTTTCTTTAAGTATTGGTAACTTGGTACTAGAATACCACTCTGACAGAGACAATGTTTATGGTAATAAGTTCTCTAGCTGATGGAAAAAACCTTTTATAGTCAACAAAATTTTGAACAATGGTTCTTATATTCTTCAAGATCAATCCAAAACAATCTTCAATAATCATTCTGTTTATGGTACATGACTCAAGAAATATTATAAACGACTTAATTGGCTGCCTGTTGTGGTAATACCGACTTAAATGATCAGCAAAAATCAAATATAAATAAATGCATCATTCCCAAAACAGAGGTATCTTTAATCAACATAAACAATTATTTTCTGGATCAAAACATTTAAAACGTCTTCTATACTCTTCATGAGTATTGAATTAAAAACTACCCAAATGCTACTCTGACTATTGGAAAACAAACCATCATAACTGATAACAGTAGAACACATACTGTTATTAGACCAAAAAAAACTACTACCAGAAGAGAAAAAATTGGTAGTAAAATGGATAAATATCTGTTGAAAAGTATAACAGCAGTTATATTTTCATCTTCTAGCACAATTGGAAAAACACTCCAAGAAATCTTACTCATAGACAAAAACTTGTCATATGGAAGACAATTAGAACTTTATGGTCACCTTGGTAAAATTATAGAGGATATGAAACTCATAAAGAAAACAACTTTAGAGATACAGACAGAAATTTTGGGCATTATATAGTTAGATGTTTCAAGAGTTTTAACTATTGCTAAAAGAGCCAAAACTCTAATACAAAGATTTGGTCTCTTGAATACAAAACTCATTTTGCCTCAAGTATTATATACCTTATTCACAAAAAACTTTAACAAACTAGTTAGCTTTGAGTTAGATAAAACTCTTCAAATAGATTATACCATAAATAGCTTAATTTTACTGGAGCTCAATCTCTTTGGAGAGAATGATATTATAGTTGAAACTTATACTTCTTATTAATTATCACATGTATTAGCCATTAATGTCATATAAATTAACCACTCTATTTTTAGAAAGTGATCATTGATCTGATCATTGACCACTTTTGATAACTATATAAGTGATGATTCTTTTAGCTGTAAAAAAACATGTAAGAAATCAAGGAAATCAAATAAATAAAATAAATAAAATAACAACTTTCATCTCAATTTCTTTCTTATTGCTAATTTCTCTTTCCCTACTTTTAAGTATCTGAATATCTTAAAGATAAAAGATTATTTGTTGGTTATTTTCTACCCTTTTTCTGAAACGTGTAATTGCAGCATTTGAAAATTATTGAATAAAACATGACTGAAGAGTACATCTGATATCTGATATTGAATTCTAAGAGTGCTGACATGAGACATAGAATTATACCAGGTATGATTATTTGTTGACAGTATGAACTATCCCTTTACCTTCAGATTCCCCAGTTATCTTTGAAAAGTATAGCAACTGAGATATTTTATGAGACTGATCTCACACATTGAATCCATACTTATTCAATTTGTTTTTTAAAGTTGAATTCTCTTTGATTTCTTTTATCACCCTACAATCCTGTTCTCACTTGTTATTTGTTAACTTGTTACTCCAATTCATAACAATATATGTGTTTTGGCATAATATTTTTATTATTATTATTAAATTATTTAAGTTTCTACTTCATTGAAAGATCTAAAAGTGCAATATATTGTTTGAGATTGTAATCAGAATTTAAATTGTTGTGGCTATTATTATTATTGTAAACAGAATTAAAACTATTATTATTATTATTATTAGAGTCTAAATTAGAATTGAATTTTAATTCTGATTCTGAAGCACAGTTAATAATTGGGGGTTTTTTTTTGGGAATTAAATAGATTATGTATGATAGTGGTTATAAATAAGATCACAATTATTACAATATTTGAAGTTACTAGGATTAAGCAATGTTTACAGAGTTTAATGTTTAATTGTTCTAAATACTGCTCTTGTTTTTTTCTAATAAATGCTAAATCTTAACAGTGTTTATAAAATTGTTTTGGGTCATTCAAAATATCAATAAAGATATCTGAATTGGGAATAAAAATGGTTTTAATGGGTTTTGGTGAGTTATTTTTGATTACTAATATTTTGCTAGATAAAACACTTTTGATTTTAGCACTTGCTATTTACAAAATTTTGTCTTTATTGTGTAGATAACTGTCTATGCATAAGAAAGTTCTGTTTTATACAACATTAAAAGGCGTTTTTCTGCTTATCTAGTTACTAATAAGAATTGTGTATTGACACAATACATTGTATATTCCTTTATGACCAAAAATGTTGTTTCATATTTTTTTATTAAGTAGTGTTTTTTTGCAAGCAAAACATGATTTATTGTTCTACTTTTTCTGTTGTTTTAGATAACCAAAATGTTCTCTGTGATATGTTTTGCAGTAGTAATAGGTATGTGTTTTGTAGTTTTTTTTGGATAAGATTCAAGCTCTCATAGAAAAAAGCTTTTTTTTGTAGTTCTTGCCTTTAAGTAAAATATAGAGTGGTTTTTTTCTTGGTTTTATTGTGTATAGAACATGTCAATTATTATTTGTTTTTTTTGTAAAAGTGATGGCTTGTGATTTGTCCTTTTTTTTTTTTTTTATTATCTCAAGATAAGATTGATAGTAGCTCATTGTGGTTATTTTTAGTTCATAAAACTTGATAGGCTTTTTAGATAGGTTTATTTTTTTTTAAATTCTATTAGTGGTTATTATTGGGTTGTTTTAAAGTAACCACAGGTAACTGATATTCAAATATGTTAACTATCTTGACTAAACTATAGCTTCTAAGTATTTCAGTCAAATACAACATTGGTCTGTAAGTTGTTATGTAATAATGCTGTTTGTTGACCCACTATTAAGAATTAATTTAATAAATTGGCCATTAACTTTGACATTTATGTATATAGCTGTAATGGATTTGGTATTTAAAGCAATTTTACTGAATAAAAATATTATTGCTGATTTTTCTAATTTAAAAGAAAAGATAACTGCAAATAATTCATCTTCAATAACAGTTGCTAATAAGATGTTGTTAATGAGTAGTATTGAGTTGGTTTTTAGTGATTTAAGTATTGCTATTTCTGGAATTATCAAAAGACTTAAATAGTTCTGAAAATTCAGATTTTGGGTGTACCTACTTTTTGAATTTTTTGGACATGATTTTAATGACTAACTTTATAAATTGAGAATTGGTTGGTGCATTACCATCACCAATTTTCAGTTTTGTTAGGTGTATATGATTTTTGGTCTTTGGGTTTTGGTTGATATTGGCACAGTATTTTGGGACAATGCTTAAATTTGTTGGGATTAATAGAGTATTTGTAGTTGTGATTAATATATTACAGATGTTAAAGCTTAATATATTAAAGGTATATATATAAATTGTTGTATTATTGGTTAATATGAAGTTTGATGTTGATATTGTTTTTGATTTTGGGTATAATTTGGAGTTTGAAATCTGTAACTGAAGTTTCTATATTGGTTTTTTGATCATAAGTTATTAGATCTAAAATGACAATCTGCTTTTAGATAGTCTTGTTTACCACAGAAATAATAATTATATATTTTTTGTTGCCATAATGAATTAGTTAATAATAATAGACATAATTGATTTTGGAATTAATTGGAACTTTCTGAATTGTTACAATATTAAGAAAACTGATAAATTGCTTAATTATTAGCTAAGTATTTTTCTAATTTTTGGTTGATTAAATTACTAAATTATTTTAGCTTAGAATCTAATTCAAATAATTTGTTTATAACTAAATTTACAGCTTAAGCATAATTGGCTTTGAGTTTGGCTGATTCAAAATCTTTGGTGTAGATAACTGTATTTTGTAAAGTATTTGAATATATTAAACATACTTGTTGTAACAGACTGCTATATAAACTGTAAATAAATTGGTTTAGAATTTGTAGTACTATAAAGTAGTCAGCTTTAATTATTTGGATTTGACACAAATTTTGATAAAAATATTTTAAATACATGGTAATTGTTTTAGTATCATTTTGTTTAATGGTATTACTGGAAGTTTTTGGTCTTTTTTCTTGAATGTTGTAAATGTCTGTTGGTTGCAAATTCACGTTTTTTAGAAGTAGTTGAACCTCCAATAACTGAATTTATCTTCAAATTATCTTCTATAATTTGAACTGCTGGGCTTATAAGTGGAATGACCAATTTCTTGCCAGTTGCTTTATGTAGTTATGTTGTAATAAACATCAACTCTTTCCCAGGAATTGCTCATCTGGAAGCTCACTAAAAATGTATAGTTACTTTGCTGTAAAAGTCAACTCTTTTACAGGAATCTTGTCTGTAGACTACCCTAATGATTGTAATAAGAAAAGAAAAGAAAAATAAAAGAAATGTAAAAGAAATAGAATTCTGTCAAGAGAAACGTTTTTGATCCAAGTCTGGAGTTACTAACAGTTTACTGAAATTGGTAGCTAATCAATTTCAAAATGTTAGTTGGGTTTTTGGAGATTTTCTAAGTGCAATATTTAAAAAAATTGGTTTTTCAAATTATTTAATATTTTATTTCTTTTTGTGTGTATTGGAATGGTTCTAAGTGATAAATCTAAAGTAAGATATATTTTCTCGAAGAGAGAAGCTCTTCTTTTATACAACTTGTCGTAACACTATTCTATGAACTTGAATTTTGCTCTTTCCTACAATTTTGCTGAACTAAAGATACATTTTGATGAACTACAAGTTATTTCTGTGAACTATTAGATATTTTGGTGAACTATCAATTATTTCGGCAAATTTCTACAAATTTTGGCGAACTTTTGAATGTTACATATTTCAGAGTATTGCATGATTGATCATCACACTTAGGTTACATTTGTGTTATGTATAAATTGGGTTATTAATTAAATGATAATTTCAGACATTTTGCTAATATAATAAGTGATAATTTGAAACGATAATATATGCTAATTAATGATAGGAATAAAGATAATTTCATGCTAAATAATATCTCTAATTTTGTCTGGTAACATAACCTCTTTCTCAAGACTGAACTCCATTGAAGTCCAAGTACTGTCTGTAATTTCCAGATAATAATCCAAAATTATTGAAGAAATTTGGTCTGAAAATTGTTGAAATTTCAGTTCTGTGAGCTTTCCAATATATTGAATCTTTAAAGGTTGTAAAATTGGGTTTTGTAGGACGTTTTTACAGGTATAGAATAAGTCATAAAGTCTAAGAGCAGTTCTGAGCTTGTAGTGACTGTTTGTTGGTCCAGCTGTTGTCTTGAATTTGTTGTGGAGTTGTTTCTAAATAGCTTTTTTTGTGAGGTTTGCTGTTGTAAGTTCCAGTTTTCGTTTATAGAGTGTTTTTCCAATGTGGAAATATCTATAGATTGGAGGGTATTCAGTGTTTTTCTCATTGAGACACAGTTAAAGTCTTTGTTGAATTGTAGCATTTGGTGGAATATTAATCAAAGTGAGCATTAAGTTTTCTCTTAAAGCAAGCTTTAAAAGTTCTGGCAAGTGAATTCCAGAATAACTTCTTGTGTTCTTCTTATACAGATGATATTTTCGTGAATTTGGGGCTAAATTTGTAATTATTTCTGTTTGGGTATAATTAATGTGGTTTCCAGTAACAGTAATAGATAATTTGGGTATTGTTTTTAAAGCTGACATTAGTTTTTGGGATAATTGTTGAATGTTTTGAGGAATAGTTATTATAAGAGATTTGAAAATAAAAGAAAATTATTTTTGGTGTATGGGTTTTATGTTATTTTTGTTTTGTTTTTGTGAGATTGTTTCTAAATTATAAGAGAATAACTATAATAATAAATTTAAATTAAGTGTTCAAGTTGGAAGGTTGTTCAATGACAACTATTAGTTCTAAATTTCGGGAAATATCTTCGGGATTGATTAAAAGGGAATGTGTACCAATTTGTGGAATTAATGGTTCAGGATTGTTTTTGGAATTATACTGTTTCAAATGATCTCTATGTGCAACTTTTGCTAGGATTTTGTCATTAAGTCTTAGCTTGTATGATCTGTTGCCTAGGACTTCATCGATAAAGAATGGTCTATCCCATTTATTTTCAAATTTTCCACTCCATTGTTTTTCAGCTTTAGTTCTGTGTAAGAGGACTTTGTTTCCGATTTTAAATTTATTGGTAACTGGAGGCAATTTGTTGTCATGCTGTTTTTTTTGTTGAGCTTGGGAGTGTTTAATATGGGTGGCTGCTATTCGTTGTTTTCCTTCCAACATGCTAAGCAGAGTGTAGGCTCTTCATTGTAGTGTTTCCTGAAAGTTGTCTTTATTAATTGGTTGTACTGGGTATGTTTCTATTGTGAAATTAATTGGTAACATTGCTGTCCTTCTGTAGGTTAAATCAAATGGTGTGTGTTTTGTGGTATCTTGTTTTAGTGTTCTATATGTTAGTAATACTGATAGAATAAAGAGATTCCATTCTTGCTCAAAATTGGTTGAAACTTTAGCTAATAATTCACACAATGTTCTGTTGAAACGTTCTACAAGTCCATTTGTTTGTGGATGATAGGGCAAAGATAATGGTCTCTTGACATTAAATTGTTCACAAATTTTCTGGATTAAATTGTTCACAAAATGTGTTCTTTGATCAAATAAAAGTTCTATTGGACATCCATGTCTACAAATAATGTCTTTATAGATAAAATTTGCTACTGATTTCGCATCTGCTCATTAAATGGCTCTGGCTTTGGACCATTTGGTAAGATAGTTTACAGCTACTGCAATATAATAGTTTCCTTGGTTTGTGATAGGTAGTGGTCCGACTAAATCAATACCAACTTGGTCAAAAGGCTGTCCAACTTTGATTGGGTTTAAAGGTTCTGTAGGACGAGTTTCTTTTCTTCTTTGACAACTATTACAAGACTTAACATATTTATGAATGTTTTTTCTCATTTAAGGCCAAAAGTAATATTCTAGTGTTTTCTGGGTGGTGCTGTTTTTTCTTAGGTGTGCTGATGAAGGGTTTAAGTGCATGTTATATAAAATGGTTTCTTTTTCATGTTTTTGTATTAATCTGAGCAGATTGTCTGGGTTTCTGAAGTTTCAATAATAAATCATGTTGTTGTGTAAGAGGTATTGTTTGGCTTGTTGTTGTAACTAATGTTTTTCATCTGAGGACCAATTTGTTGGGATTGTTAATGTCTCCAAATATTGTTTAAAATTGTTGTAGTTTTCGGGATTCATTGTTTGTTGTTTTGTTGTTAATTTAAATGGGTGTTGGTTTTGTATTCTAATTTTGCCTCATTCTTGAAAGACAATCAACATTAGTATGGAGTTTTCCTGGTTTGTGGTGTACAATGTATTGGTAGTTGGCTAAAAATTCTGTCCGTCAGGTTTGTTTTGCGTTTAGCTAAGTGTTTTTGTTCTAAAGCTATTTGAGTCTAATATTATCAGTAATAATATCGAATTCTTTGGGTGTAAGGTAAAGATTGAAGTGATGTAGGGCCCAGATTACTGCTGCAGTTTCTAATTCTGTTGCAGGGTAGTTCTTTTTGGCTGGTTTCAATGTTCTGCTAGCATAAGCAATTACTTGCTCATTTTTATTGTCATCTAACTGTGATAGAATAGCACCAAAGACAGTATAAGAGGCATCTGTTGCTAACTAGAATCAGTTGCTAAAATCTGGATAGATGAGAATTGAAGCTGTTGTTAGTTTTTCTTTGAGAATTTCAAATGTGTTTTAGTGTTTAGCAGTCCATTTGTATTCAATGTTTTTGGTGGTAAGCTGGTTGAGAGGTTTTGCAATTTCTGAGAATCCTTTGATAAACTTCCAATAATAGGAGACTAACCCTATGAATCCTCTTAGTTCTGTAGTGTTTTGAGGAGTTTTGAAGTTTTTAACAGTGCTGATTTTTCCAGAGTCCAGTTTGATTCTATCTTTACTAATGATATGACTAAGGAAGGCCAAACTTGTTTTTCCAAAGTAGCATTTTTTGATATTGAGTTTCAGTCCTGCTTTTTGTAATCATTGAAAAACTTCTCACAGGTGTTTTAAGTGTAATTCGAACAATGGAGAATAAACATCAGTATCATTAAAATAAACAACTACTAACTTCCAAAGGAGTCCTTTGTACACAATATCCATTAATCTCTGAAATGTTGCTGGTACATTGCATAATCTGAAAGGCATTACATTGAATTCGTAATTTCTTTCTTGAATTGTGAAGACTGTTTTGGGATGATCTTTGGGGTCCATGGACTCATTGATGGTTGAATAAGTCCATTGTTGAGCATCCGTTGTACTTCTTTGCAGATAAATTGGTGACTTTCTGGAGCAACCTGGTAGGTTTGCTGTTACCTTGGTTTGGCATCTCCTGTATAGATTTGGTGTTAAACCAAATCGGTTCTTCCTAAGTCATTGTTGTTTTTGGCAAAGATATTGGCAAATTTTGCAATTAGCTCTTTGAGCTGGCTCTGTTGTTGTGATTCAAGTTGTCCCATGTTGATTCGAGATAGTTTTTCTATGACAACATGGTAGTTTTCAGAGCTGGGGTTTGGATTGATTTTTGGTAGTGAATGTCCAATAATTTCAGAGAAATCGGGGACTGTTTGGGGTAATTCTTGTTGAAAGATATTACTGTAAATAACTTCAATTTATAAGTTATTTAATAAAACTATGGGGTAATTATTGGGGTTGTAAAAAGTAACTCGGACTTTCTTTGTTCCTTCTGGAATGTAAATATTTGGAATTGAGATATTATGTTTTAAGCAGATTTGTTCATTAGACTCAAAAATTTGTTGGGTAGTTGTTGGCTTTGGACAGGTATAAATTTCGGGGTGTTCTCCGAAAGATGAAATAGTGATTGGTTGGAGAAGGCATAAAATCTGGTGAGACTCATTCTGTTTATTGAGAGCCATGTTTATTGAAACTGTAAATCATCCAGTTGAACCAAAACCTTGTGTTTCTCTTTCACTTTTTCCCAATTGTTCTCTTTGATTGACTAACTGTAAGTCTGAAATGTTGATTAAGAGTAAATAAATAGCTTGAGCAATTTTTTCAGCATGTTCAATCTGAAAAGGCTTATTGGTTTCATTTTGTAACATGATTGTAATGTCTCCTATATATCCAGCATCTATGATTCCTCCTCTAACATTAATTCCTTTGCTTGCCAATGATGATTGTGAAGCAATTTGGACCATTGTTCTTGGTGGAATTTTGAGAGCAATTTTGAGGGCAATTTTGAGGTTGATTTTTGTGAGCAATTTGGGTTTAAGAGTAAAAGTATCTTTTCCTGAATATCTTAGATCATATCCAGCATTGATTTCGTGGGCTTTTTCCGGTTTTATTCCTTGTCCATTGTTGTTGAAATATTTGAGTTGTGAAGCAGACTGATTTTCAATGAGATAGATGGGTGTTGTTTCAATTTTTTCTGTTGCTTCAGGTTTTCCGAATTCAATTTCATATTAATTACTTTTGCTAGGCAAGGGAATGCTAAAAGCATAACATTTAGAACATTATTGTTCATCACAAAGCATTATGCATTCCTCACATAATTTAATGTTCATTTGTTCTAGTCATTGAGCTTGAGCTTCTTTAGTCGGATAGGTGTGACTTGCAATTTGATGGTACACTTCTACTTCATCTTCATAATCGAATCCAGCTAATTCCAAGATATATTTGATATATTCAGCTTCCTTCATTTGAATAACATCTTTTTTGGTTCCTCTATTAATTAAGATCATGGCAAGTTTGTAGATCATTTGGGCATTATGAGGGTAGTAATAAAGTTTGTTGAGAGTGCTGTTGTAAGCAGTATTGAAAGATGTTCCATATTTTATCTTTTCTGCAATAGAAAGAGCATATTGGCAAGTTTGATCACAGACTTCTCCTCTAAAGGCAATGTCAATTCAATTACATTTATCAGGAAGCTGCTTTCCACAAGTAAGACAGGGTGTTTCATCCCATTTTTCACTTCTTTTAATTAAATGGCCCCATTATTCTCGATGGCAGGCATTGTAAAAGTAACAAGTATGACTTCCATATTCTTCCTCTGGCAAGATGCAGGCTTCCATTGAGGAGAGTTTCTTGTGACAGTCCTTGCATTTGAGTGGAATGTAAGGGTGTCATTTCTTTGGTTCTGGTTTAGAATATGGGATGTTCCAATTAGGGGTTTCTGGTTTCTTTGGATATGAGTTTGTTGCAAAATACATTTGCTCAGTTTTTTCAGCCCAGTTAGATGTTGATTTAAATGCCATAAATGTTTTGACTACAGGCTTTTTTTCCTTCTCTTCAAATTTGAAGACAGGGGCTTTTTCTGATCATTTGTTAAATGTACCACAAGTAGCAGATACTCAGGCATGTTGTTCTTGATAGGAGAGTTGTAATTTTTGGGTTTCCCAGTCTAATTTTGCATTGGCTTTTTGGAGCCAATCATTTCTGACAAGAGCTTGATACTGGGGCACATCCATTATAAGAACTTTGACTGGAATGGTAATTCCATCAAGAGTGAACGGAAAATTGTCAATTTTTCCTACTAGAGTCTTTTTTATGCCATCGGCAGTGACGATTACTGTCTGAGCTGGTCAGTCAACATTTCTCTTTAACTGTTGCATCAACTGGTAGGTGATGATGCTTCTGGCGGATTCACTGTTTAGGATCAAGTGAATTGTCTTTCCTTCAACTTCTGCTTCAGTGTACATAGCAGTGATTGCTTTTTGTTTGTTGGCAGCTGCATTGCTAAGCAGGAATGGTGACTCATTTGCTTCGAACTCAAAAGGAAATATATCTGAAAGGTTGGCATTTTCAGCAATTCTGGCTGGTGGGATTGTGGTAGAAGTATAAGAAGGGTTTTGTTGTCATGCTATAGCTTTACCTTCCGAGAGTGCAGTATAGTGAAAATCCTGTTTTTTAGGTATTGTAAGATAGCTAGATTGAGTATGATAATGGGTGGGTTTTGGCTGAACTGGATTTTGGAGAACTAATTGGTTATTTGGGTTGATTCTGTTGTTGTTTGTTGTAAATCAGTTTTGTGGTGCAAATTGGTTTTGTTGAACCAATCTTTGAGCAGGTACTTGGTAATGTTGAATGAGTTGTCAATACTGTTGTTGCATTGGCTGTGGAGCAGGTTAATAGTAGTTGGTTTGGTATTGTGGTCTTGGTGGATAGTAAGCTGGTGGTAATGGTGGTTAGTAATAAGATTGTTGTGACGAAAGGTAATGTTGATTACTCCTGTTTTGTTGGTCTCATTGTAGCATTCTGCAATCTCTTTTCCAGTGGCCAGGAATTCTACAGTAATGGCAATTCTGAAGCTGGTTATTAAAGGATGATGCAAAGTTGTTTTGATTTTGTCTTTGGAGTGGTTGATATCTTTGGGGTTGCTGTTGTTGTTGGTTGGTAAAATAGTTTTCAACTTTTTTTGTGAGTTGGTCAATTTTTTTCTCAGCTGCTAAGCTGGTTTTTCTAATGGCTAAGTTTACAAGTTTTGTATGATTGGCTTCTTTTATGGCCATTTTATATCTCTTTGCATGCTAAATGGCAGAGTTTATATCTTTTAGAGCATGTGAGTGAATCTTTTTAATCAGTTTATCCTTTCAACCAGCAATAAATTGATCCAAGATTTGAGCATCGAAATAATAATTATTAGTTTCAAGTTGGCGAATTCATCTGAGAAGTTTGTTGAATTTCCCAATATAAGTCATGACAGATTTGGAGAGTTCTTGTTTGATATTGCAAAACTGATTTCGAAGTGTGATTGAGATGTTGTTATCAGTAAATTGTTCAAAGAAGGCAGTTTTGAAAGCTGTCCAGTCATAAAAAAGGGTGGTCAAGTTTTTGAACCATTCACCTGCTGTTCCTTTGAGAAAGTAAAGAATTGTTCTTAATATTTTGGCAGCATTCTATCTATTTGCATCTCCAGCTTTAATAACTTGGTCGAGCCATTCTTGGGGACTGGTCTCAATGTTTTTTCCATTAAATTCAGAGATTTTTGTGATATATGCTATTATTTTGTTTTCTTCGTTTTTACTGTCTATTGATTCTTTTTCAGATATTTCAGAGTCATTTTCTTCATTCACTGCTGTCTCAGAGTGTTTACTTTGATTTTCAGCTAGAAAGTCAAGGAGATTGGAACTAGTTTGAAGGGGTTTTTGCTGTTTGGTGGGACTTCTGGGTAATGTAAAATTTTTTGGTCTTGCAAATCAATTTAAGAGTAAATTAGGTATTTGTATTTGTGCAAGTGAAGCTGGAAAAGATGTGATAGTAAGTGGAAGTTTTGAACTGGTTCTTTGTTCAGGTGTTTGTAAGTGTTTGGCAGTTGTTTTTGGTAGTATTGGAGTATTTGGGGTGGTTTTTGAGTATTGCTTCAATTTTTGTTTGCCTTTGTTGTTTGTTTCTATCTCTGATTCAAAATTAATAGAGTATTGGGACTGCACCTGATATGTTTCTTCACAGTACTTGATAATATTAAAATTAAGTTCTTGAAAGTAAGTGGCAAGTGTTTCACTGTTAAGGTCTTCAGTTCCCAACTGTAAATAGTGTACTAAATTATTGTAAAGGTTGCTTCTAACTTTTAAGATATTGTAATTTCTAAAAAAATAATTGTTAATGTGGTTTTCAATGTATTGGTATACTGATTTCTTGACAACTTCAATTCCGTCTGGAATGTTGAATCTTTGCTTGCAGTGGGTGTAAATTAACTGGTAATACTCTAGAGTTGCTGTGTCTGGTGTGGTCACCACTTTGAATTTGTTGTTGCTGTATTATTTCCATGGGAGAGCACCAAATGTTACCAGAGGTTTTTGGTCTCTTTTCTTGAATGTTGTAAATGTCTGTTGGTTGCAAATTCACGTTTTCTAAAAGTAGTTGAATCTCTAATAACTGAATTTATCTTCAAATTATCTTCTATAATTTGAACTGCTGGGTTTATAAGTGGAATGACCAATTCTTTGCCAGTTGCTTTATGTAGTTATGTTGTAGTAAACATCAACTCTTTCCCAGGAATTGCTCATTTGGAAGCTCACTAAAAATGTATAGTTACTTTGCTGTAAAAGTCAACTCTTCTACAGGAATCTTGTCTGTAAACTACCCTAATAATTGTAATAAGAAAAGAAAAGAAAAATAAAAGAAATGTAAAAGAAATAGAATTCTGTCAAGAGAAACGTTTTCGATCCAGACCTGGAGTCACTAACAGTTTACTGAAATTGGTAGCTAATCAATTTCAAAACATTAGTTGGGTTTTTGGAGATTTTCCAAGTGCAATATTTAAAGAAATTGGTTTTTCAAATTATTTGATATTTTATTTCTTTTTGTGTGTGTTGGAATGGTTCTAAGTGATAAATCTAAAGTAAGATACATTTTCTTGAAAAAAGAAGCTTTTCTTTTATACAACTTGTCATAACACTATTTTATAAACTTGAATTTTGCTCTTTCCTACAATTTCGCTGAACTAAAGATACATTTCGGCAAATTACAAGTTATTTCTGCAAACTATTAGATATTTTGGTGAACTATCAATTATTTCGGTGAATTTCTACAAATTTCGGCGAACTTTTGAATGTTACATATTTCAGGGTATTGCATGATTGATTATTGCACTTAGGTTACATTTGTGTTATGTACAAATTGGGTTATTAATTAAATGATAATTTCGGACATTTTGCTAATATAATAAGTGATAATTTAAAACAATAATATATGCTAATTAATGATAGGAATAAAGATAATTTCATGCTAAATAATATCTCTAATTTTGTCTGGTAACAATGGTAATAAAGCTAGTTAATAACCAATTAATATTGTGGTAATTGCTAAAATATTGTAGAAATGCAGTTTTAAATACATTAAAAATTTATGGCTTGTTAATTAGACTTTAATATCATGAGTTAACAGTATCTTAAAAAAAGTATAAGATGGCTTGAAATGCTCTGACATCATCTTATCTATTGGCTGTAATGGCTTTTGCTATATTGTTTAATCATACTTAAACATTGTCTTCTTTGCCAATAAATTTTTCAAGTTTAACAATTAATATATATGCTATTAGTACAAGTAATAATTGTTATTGTTATAGTTATTTCTAAGTGATAATTGGTGCTACTAACAGTTAATTAATTGAAATAACTGGCAGTTAATTAATTGAAATAACTAGCAGTAAGTTTGTAGAAGTATAGAAGCTAAGTTTGGATTGTTTGGGTTTTGTTGAGTTTAAACAATTGAAGTTATGATTTTTGAATTATTTGGAATCAAGTTTTGATTATTATTTTTCTGATTGCTGTTTTTTTTTTCTAATTTGGTATCTGTTCAGTTACTGGTAAATCTGAAATTTGGTTAAAGTAGTAATAATTAAAGTTCTAATAAAGTTGTTGGTCACAATTTAAATTCTTTAAAAAAATTGCTGTAGATTTTTAATAGTTTGGTTTTTTCTTAATTATTTTGAAACAGTACTCTGGATAATGGTATTTTTACAATTAATAATAATACAAATTTGAATGATATGTAAATAGTACTTTCTGGTATATAATGATATAACAGATGAATAAATAAAACAACTTTTGATTTCTTCTAAGTAAGCAGTTGTATTTTTTTTAGTATTTTTGTTGAAGTTTGTAATTTTTTTTTATCTTTTTTTGCAAAGATAATAGGAAATTTCTGCTGAGTATAATTTTTAATTTCCCAATTTATCTCTGTGATTAGTGAAGTAAACAAATAATTTTGTAAAAATATGGTATTTTAAAGTAATTTGCTATAAAAATTCTTAAAGATGGCTTCTGAATTTTCTTGGTTTTTCAAGTAAAATGTAATTTTTTTGTTAATATAAAAATTGAAAGCTGATTCTGCTGATCAATAGTTATTTGTCAATCCAAGATAAGTTTGATAATGTTAAAATAAAGTTTTTATGAATTCTAAATGATTTGTCTCTATTACTTTTAATTTTACTACTGTTTCAAATATTGGTGTTAATGCTAGTTTTTTGTTAGATTATATCTTACAAAGAGCACCAAATGTTATAGGTGATTATTTAAGGTGTTGAAACAAATAACAAATCTGTAACTTAGTATTTAATAGTTGTAAATAATAGTATTTTCTGAAGGTTTTGAAGTCTAAAAGTTTTTGTTGAGTTTTTTGTATAATAAACAGAGATTTAATTAATGGTTTTCTTTTATGAATTTTTTTTAGGATAGTAGCCAGTATTACAGGATGGTTTTCTTGTTATATTTAATTGCTGATATCCTGCTTTAATTGCAATTAGTCTTTCGTGAGTTCCTCAATTCTATTTGTGTGATAATGTCACTGTTACACTGAAGGCTTTCTTTTTTACTGTTGTGATGTAAGTTATTCTTTAATTCTTGATTGTTGTATGTGTTTATGTACTCCTTCTCAGAGGCTGAACTGAAATCTACCTACTGTCTGGGGTCTTCTCTGAGGCTATTCTTGCAATTGTCTAATGTGTTTCTCTAATCTAGAAACACAGAATGTTAATGGTCTTTAGCGCTTTTCTAATTCTCACAATAAAGCTTTTATCAATTAGTAACAACATGAATAATCTTGATCAAGAATTATTTTTCCAAGGGATTCAGTTGATGAATGATAGTTTCATTCAATAAATAATACAAGTAAGTTTCTTAATATTTTGGGTTGTGATAGTTTTGTTTTAAATATTCTTTTTCATTTCTTTTTGATTTTAAAGGTTTCTTGGGATATTTAATTTGAAAGTATGATTTGATAAGTTATGATTTTTATTACTTGATTCTTTTTTTCCCAATATTAAAACTACTGTATATATACATGTTTGTAGTTCTATGAGAAAATACTTTCTTTTTGATATTTCAACCTGGTGTTTGCTGCTATCACCAGTTGGTGTTGGCTGCTATTGTGAACTGGTGCTTGCCACTATCACAAGATGGTGTTTGCTACTATGTTAATCATTACCTTTCTAAGATTATTACTGTGCTATATTATGATTGAATAGTTTGTATTATTTTTATGATTCTTTTTGCTAAATTCTTAAACCGTAACATTATTCCCTCCTTTCAAGATTGAGCTCCATTGAAATCGAAATTAATTTCTTCATTAAATTCTAAGTTACTATAGTGGTTCAATACTGTGTTATTAATTTGTTGTTGTAATTCTTGAAATTGCGAGTTGGTAAGTCATCCAATACTGTTGGTTGTTATTATGTTCATGGTTGGGTCCAACAATAATTTGTGACAGTTTTCAAATGCTTTGAAAATTCTTTAAACTGTTTTTGAATGGAATGTAGTGTTGGTTTTTCCAATGAAAGGTTCTAATAGTTGGATAGTTGTTTTGTCAAACACTCTAGTTGAGTCTTTTGAGTATAATGTTTGTATGTTTAAGTGCTTTCCTAGTTGATAATAACAGTAATTAATTGGAAATTTCGTTTTCAAGTTGCTAAATGTGTTTGGTGTTAATTCACTTATTTCTATTTCTTCTATTATTAATGTATTGCCCAATGCTATCTCTAATTTTTCAATAACTTTGCTAATAAATTTGTTGTTATATTTGGCAATATTATATGGTTCGAAATTATGTTCTTTTCTTGTTTTTGGATTTTCTATTGTTCTTTTTATGTATGTTATTTTGGAGCTATTAACTGTGATTTCTAGATTAGATTTTAATTGTTGTAAGCTTTCAACTAATTGTTGAGTTATATGGTTGATGTTTTCTGGAATAAGTATTATTGTTTTAATTTTGGAATCTTTTGCATGCATTTTTATGATTGTTAAATCATTTTTGCTGTGATCTAAGATTAATTATCTTTTTAAATAATGTTCAATTAAAACTATTGGTTCTAAATCTCATGGAATTTGTTCTGGTAGAATTAAAGATAATTGTGTTCCAATTCTGGGTGTTTTTGTTGTTATTACTGGTTTACTGTAATGGAATTTCAGCTGGTTACCATGTGCTGCTTTTCTTAATATTTTATCATCTAGTCTTAGCTTGTATGCTCTATTTCCAAGTATTTCGTGAATATAAAATGGTCCATCCCACTTGTGATCAAATTTTCCATTCCACTGTTTTTCCATTTTTGTACGATGCAACAATACTTTATCTCCAATTTTGTAGCTAATTATATTATCTGGTAACTGGTTATCATGTCTCACTTTTTGTTGTTCTTGTGATTGTTCAATATTTTGTGCTGCTTTTCTTCTTTTGTTTTCTAAAGTTCCCATTAATTCGTATGTTCTTCTAAGTAGTGTTTCCTGGAATGTTGCTTTCATGATAGTGTCACTTGGATAAGTTGGGATAGTAAGTTCAACTGGTAATGTGGCTTTTCTTCCATAAACTAGTTCAAACGGTGTGAATTGTGTAGTATCTTGTTTTACTGTTCTATATGCTAGTAGTACTGCTGGTATAAACAAATCCCATTCTTTTTTATGTTCGTTACTAATTTTCGCCAGTGATTTGCATAATGTGTGATTAAATCTTTCAACTAATCTATTTGTTTGAAGGTGGTATGGTGATGACAGTGGTCGCTTGATTCCAAATTTTTGGCTAAGTTCTTTTAAGGTGCTGTTTACGAAGTGTGTGCCTTGATCTGATAGCAATTCTTGTGGACATCCATGTTAGTAAATTAAGTCTTCATGTACGAATTGAGCTATGGAAATAGCATCAGCTGTTTTAATAGTTCTAGCTTCTGGCCATTTGGTGAGATAGTCCATGACTACTGCAATATAACAGTTGTTTCTTGTTGTTATTGGTAAGGGTCCAACTAAATCAATTCCGATTCTGTCAAATGGCTGTCCAACTTTTATTGGTCTTAATAATTCCATTGTTTTTGCTCCTCCTCTTTGTTGGCATGAGTCACAATTTCTTATGTATTGGATTATGTCTGAACTCATTTTTGGCCAATAGTAACGGCTAGTTGCACGTTGGATGGTTGCTGTTTTTCCAAAGTGGCCTGAATGAATATCTGAGTGCATGTTAAATAAGATAGTTTCTTTTTCATCTGTGGTTATAACTCTTAATAGATTATCTGGATTTTGTCGATTCCAGTAATAAAGTATGTGATTTTGGATGAAATAGTGTTTTGCTAATTTTTGGAGCTTAATTAGCTCTTTTACTGACATTTCTTTGTCTATTTGTAGTGTTTCCAAGTATTGGCTGAGGTTTTTGTAAAGGTGGTTGTTCATTGTTGTTGTGGTGGGTGGGTTGGTGATTTTTATGTGTGTCTTATTCTTGACAAACAGTCGGCATTAACATTTTTGGTACCTTCTTTGTATTTGATAATATAATCATATGGTGCTAACGTTTGTGACCATCTGGCGTATTTTCTTTTTAGCACTTTCTTGTTATTTAACCAGACCAGACCTCTATGATCTGTCGTAATCTCAAAGGGTTGGTACCATAAATATGTGTCAAAGTGAACACAACTCCAGACTACTGCTAAGCATTCAAGTTCATGTGCTGTGTAGTTTTGTTCTGCCGTACTGAGACTTCTGCTGGCATAAGCGATTACACATTCTCTTCTATTATTATCTTTTTGTGACAGAATGGCTCCAAGTCCAGTTCCAAAGGCATCTGTGGCCAAACTGAATTTCTTGTTGAAATTCAGATAGATCATTATTGGTGATTCAATGAGCTTTTGTCTAAGGTACTCAAAAGCTTTTTGTTGTGCTTCAGTCCATTCAAACTTCACATTTTTAGATAGTAGGTAATTAAGAGGTTTGGCAATATTTGAAAAGTTTTCTACAAAGCGGCAGTAGTAAGATGTGAGTCCTAAAAAGCTTTTAACTTCTGAAATGTTTTGAGGTACTGGAAAATTTTTCACTTTGTCTATTTTTGATGGATCTGGTTTTATTCTATCTTTTCCAATTATGTGTCCTAAAAATGCTAGCTCATTTTTCCCAAAGAAACATTTTTCTAGATTTAGTTTAAGTCCAGTGTGTCTCAATCTCTCAAAAACTTGTTGTAAATGTTGGAAATGATCCGTGAATTTTGACGAGAAAACATTTGTATCATCCAAGTAGACAACAACGGATTGCCACAGAATTCCGGAGTAAATTACGTTCATTAGTCTTTGGAATGTCGCGGGAGTGTTTGTTAATCCAAATGGCATTACATTGAACTCATAATTGCTATTTTGTGTTGTGAATGCTGTTTTATGCCTGTTCTTTGGGTCCATTTCCACTTGCCAATACCCACTGGTCAAGTCCAGTATAGAAAACTATTTTGCTCCTCCAAAAATGTCGAAGATTTTGTCAATTAATGGTATTGGGTATGAGTCTTTGGTTGTTTTGCTGTTTAGTTTGCAATAGTCGATGCAAAATCTAATTTTTCCATTCTTTTTCCTTACTAAAACAACTGGTGAGGACCATGGGCTCATTGATGATTGTATTATTCCTTTTTCCAACATGCTTTGAACTTCTTCTCTGATAAAATTATGCTCCATTGGTGGAACACGGTAAGCATGTTGTTTTTCAGGTCTGGCGTCTCCAGTGAGAATTTGGTATTGAACCAAGTTGGTTCTTCCAAATTCGCCATTTCTTGAAAATATATCAGAGTATTTTAAAATTAATGCTTTTAATTGTCGCTATTGGTCAGAATTCATTGTTCCAATGTTTAATTTGGCCAATTCTTCTGGCGTAAATTGATAGCATTCTAATAGTTGTTGCCAATTTATTGAAGTGAGTTCACAGTAGAGGGCAATTTCTGGGAAATTTAGAATTTCTTGTGGTGTTAATGCGTTTTCTAGCTCCGTTCCGAGGTATCTAATGATGGTATCTTCCGGAATATAGATGGGTTCTTCTGTGGTGTTTGCGATAGGAATTTTTATCCATTGAGCTTTATCAGCTGGAATAAAAAGGTTAGTAAGTTCTATGAGAAACTGTTGGCAAGTTTCTGGGTAGGGCTCAAATATTAGGTCTTTTTCTTTAATTGTCCTTTTTATTTCTGATTTTCCATATGGTAGGAGTGTGATGGACCACTCATTTTTAATTACTTCGCCTTTTTCCTCTATTGTTTCAGCGAAATTTGCTTTAATTTCTTTTCCTGTCGATCCAAAACCAAAAGTTCCTCTCATTGTTTGTGACAATTCCTCATGATTTTCCACTGGCACAAATTTCCCAATTTTTACCAATGGTAGGAAAATTGCTTGTGCAATCTTTTCCTTAGATTCAATGGTATAAGGCTTTTCTGAATTGTTCTGTAGCAAAACCATCAAATTTCCAGTGTATCTGGAGTCAATTACTCCTCCTTGAACGCTTATTCCTTTTTTCACAAGGCTTGATCGTGATGCTATTTGAACCATTATTCCTGGCAGAATTTCAACCGCTATTTTTAGGTCAATTTTGGTGATGCTCCTGGGTGGTAATGTTGTGGATTGGTCTTCCAAATAACATAGATTGAATCTGGCATTGGTTGGATGGGCTCTTTTGGATATTATTCCTAAGTGCCCATTGTTGAAGTATCGGATGTCAGTCACCTGTTCTAGGTTGGTATAGGCTACAAATTTTTCTGACTCGGGACCGTCAGGTGAGTCTTGTTGATTTATTGATTGATTTTGAGACTGCTGATTCTCAATTTCCATTTTTCTTTCTAAGTCTCTTTTGTCTTGACACTCTTCACAGCACTGATTTTGGCACAGGATGAGACAGTTTTCATAGAGATAAGTGTTGATTTGGGCGAGGTATTGTTCTTGCTCTTGTCGAGTGGGACATAGTTGTTGGTAGTAGTCCTGAAATTTGTCCACTGGGTCAAACATGTTGTAGCTGGCGACTTCGTCAGCTACTTTGGCTGACTCTTTCCAATGTTGTATTTCTTTAGCGGTTCCTTCTCTTACTTTGGCTTGTGCAGTATTGTACAACTTGTCCTCATCATGTGGGTAGTGCTGTAGTCTTTTTAATGCTCTGTTGAATGCTGCTTTGAATGGCATTCCTCCTCTTACCCAGTCACAGATGAGGATCGTGTATTGGCAAGTTGCGTCACATGTTTCTCCTCTGCCTGGTAAGTCATTCCAGTCACACCCTCTTGGTAATGGTTCTCCACAAGTGAGGCACGGTTCTTCGTTCCATTTTCCGTGTCTTTTTGGGTAACCGTATTTTTTTTTGTTACAACAGTTACAATAGTAGTGGATGGGGTTTCTTGGGTCTTCATCCGATGCACTGCACGCAGTCATAGACAAGAGTTTTTTTTTGCAAACCGAGCATTCTAGCTTTGGTCTGCGTCGCTGGTGGTTTCTTCGTGAACTTATCTGGTTCCATTCAGATCTTTCTTTGCTGGTCCACGTTGGTACGGCTGGTAGTTTTGTTCTTTGGTCATCAGCCCAAGAGAGCTGATAGGTTTTGATGGCTGGTAGTGCTGGATTTTCCTCAAATTCGAAGTAGATCTTTGGTTGGTGCTGGGTTTTTGGAAGTGGCCACAGGTGGCTGAAATTTTGGCCTGGTGGCCATTATAATTGATCAGAAGCTCTTGGGTGGTCCAGTCTAGAGTGGCATTGGCTTTTGTTAGCCAGTCATTCCCTACTAATGCTTGATATTGTGTAGCGTTCATTACTAATACTTTTGTAGGTATTACTATACTGTTAATTTCGAAAGGAAATGAGTCAATTTTGCCATGAAGCAGCTTTGTACTTTCATCAGCTGTTATAATTTGGAACGTTGTGGCACGATCAACTTTGAAACCCAGTTGGTTTACTAGTTGAAGCGTTACGATGCTTCCAGCAGATCCGCTGTCTAAAATAAGTTTGATTGGAGTATTGTTTACAGTGGCTTCCGTATATATAGTAGTGATTGGGCGTTTTTTGTTCAATGCTGCTCCACTAAACATAGCCTTATTTTCCTCTAATTCAAAAAGAAAAATAACTGTGAGGCTGCTATCTTCGGTGGCAACTGCTGGTGGTATTGTCTGGCTCAATTTGGAGGAATTCTTGGTTCTGTTTATGTTTCTACCATCATTGTTTCTGATGATCAGGTTTTCCGGTATATTAAGGTAAGTTTGTTGATAATTTTGGTAGTTTGGATTGGTTTGCTGATTGGTTCCGGCGCAGTTTGGATTCCTTTGGACCAATGCATTCTGGTTCTACATGGGCTGATTTTAGGCCTCGGGATGCCAATTCGGGTTGGCTATCATGGGCTGTTGCTGGTAAGCTCCTTGATTTTGATACGTGGTGGGATATTGGCATGGTATTGGCATGTACTGGTTTCTGGGCATTTGGGGTGGTGCGTAGTAATTATTTTTGCGTGCTTTCTGCATCATTCATGTTTGACATTGACTAATCAAATGTCCTATGCATTTGCAAAAATGGCAGGTGCGCGTTTCTGTTCTGAATTTCTGGCGTGATGAGTGATTATTTTGACTGTCGCTGACTTCCTGGCTGCATCTTTGGGGTGGTTGGTATGTATTTTTTCTCAGATCCGGGATAAGATAACTTTCTATTTTCTTAAAGAGTTCCTCCCCTAATCGCATTACTCTTTTCTCTAATGTTTCTGTCTTATTTTCCTCTATTACCATGTTAACCATTTAACTATGGTTAGCTTCTTTCTTAGCTGATTCAAGGGCTCTGGCGAGCATAACAGCTTCTGGTAAGGAATTAGGATGGGCAGGGTGTACTCTTCCTAAAATGCTGCTTTTTAATCCTCTAATAAACTGATTTAAAACCTGAGGATCAGTGTAGTATCCTTGTTCAATCGCTTCAATCTGACAGCAAATTCGATTGAATCGAGCAAGGTATTGGGTAACAGTTTCACCGGTATTTTGCTTGATAGTATTGAATTCGTTCTGTAGTTGGATTACGGCATTTAGATCGCTAAAATACTCCAGAAATGCATTTTTAAATTTGGCAAAGCTTGTGGGTTTTGTTTCCAGACTTTGATACCATGAGTCAGCTGTGCCTTTCAGGAAGAAAAGTAATATTTGAATTGCTCTTTGGTCATTCCAGTTATTTGTCTGGATGGCTTTTTGTGCTTTTCTGAGCCATGTGTGCACGTCCGTTTCTTCTTCCTCTCCTGAGAAATCTGTTAGTCTTACAATGTATGGTGTGGTCATTTCATTGCCGTTTTCTGCTAGTGGGTTTATTGGTCTAAGAGGAGGTGGGATGATATTTCCTTGAGCGTTTCTAAAGGTGGCTTCCTTTATATCCGGTTCTTCTTTTTGATCACGAGTTTCTTGGTTTCTGGACTGGCTGCTTGTTCCAATGACTGGTCTTATGATTGTTTTTTCACTGGTCTCTTTTTCAGATTCCGATTCAGACTCCTCTTCACGGTTTTCAAACCCCGTTCTAAATTTTGGCTGAAAAAGAGGGTTTTGGAATAGTGATGAATATCCTCCTGTAATTGGTATGTCTCCCCAGTTACGTTGTTTAATTTTATCAATATAACTAGGAGTTTTTGGCGTTTGTGGAGTTGATGTTGATGATGATGCAGCTCCTAATGGAATTTGTATCTTATTTTCTGGTGAAAAATGGTATGATTTATCTTCTGGTGAATAAATACGTTGTTTCTTTATTGATTGAGTGACAGTTTTCTTTGGTGTTTGAGCTGGTGTTTCTAGTTTTTGCTGGTTACTTTCCTGATTAGTTTCTAAATTTTCTTTGGTTTTGTTGGCGCGTTCCCTAGTGTTTCCTGTGGATATTGGAAAATTTTTGTTGGCGTATTGCTCAATTTCTCGATGGATTTTGACAATAGTTGTGGCTATTACTGCTACTTCTTTTGTAGTATATTGTGATAATTCTCTATACAATCCAAGTTTTGCGTCGTGTGGTTTTTCTTCCTTTCCTATATGATAATTTATTCTGGCATTGATATAATAAGTGAGGGCAGATTCTGCTGGACAACACCCTTCTGGTAATCCAAGATCACTTTAATTTTGTGTGTAAATAGCACGGCAGAATTCAAAAACAGTAAGATTAGGGGTTTTTGTCGCCACTTTTGTCTTTTCCTTTTTAGCAATGAATTATTGTTAATTATTATTTCCTTTTTGATTTTCTTTCCTCGTAGGGTTCAACAAATGTTACGGGATGGTTTTCTTGTTATATTTAATTGCTGATATTCCGCTTTAATTGCAATCAGTCTTTCATGAGTTCCTCAATTCTATTTGTGTGATAATGTCACTGTTACACTGAAGGCTTTCTTTTTTTACTGTTGCAATATAAGTTATTCTTTAATTCTTGATTGTTGTATGTGTTTATGTACTCTTTCTCAGAGACTGAACTGAAATCTACCCACTGTCTGGGGTCTTCTCTGAGGCTATCCTTGCAATTGCCTGATGTGTTTCTCTAATCTAGAAACACAGAATGTTAATGGTCTTTAGCGCTTTTCTAATTCTCACAATAAAGCTTTTATCAATTAGTAA
>JAAOMT010000372.1:14320-28379 GCA_016748015.1 Geosiphon pyriformis | reverse complement strand
TATTTCAACCTGGTGTTTGCTGCTATCACCAGTTGGTGTTGGCTGCTATTGTGAACTGGTGCTTGCCACTATCACGAGATGGTGTTTGCTACTATGTTAATCATTACCTTTCTAAGATTATTACTGTGCTATATTATGATTGAATAGTTTGTATTATTTTTATGATTTTTTTTGCTAAATTCTTAAACCGTAACACCAGTTTATTTTGACAGTTGTGCTTTTCTAATAAGCTATTTTTAAGTTTTTTACTCTTGTTCTCAGATTTTTTATTAGGCTATTTTTAATATTAATAACTTAGTACTTAATTTTTTTAATCAATTAAAAAACAACAAAAAAAATAAAATAAAAGAAATTAAAAAAAAATAAGAAAAAAAATAAGAAATTAGTATCTTGTTAATAGCTATAATTAAGAACTATTGGTTCAATGTAGTTAAATATTAAATTTTATTAACATGGAGTGTTAATAGTGTAAAAATAATTAATATTTCTTTAATTAAGTGATGATAACATAAATTGAATAATAATAAATAATTTTATTAATATTGGTATGATTTTATTTTAAGTTATAGAAAACTATTTTTTAAAAGAAAAAGTATTGTTGTTCTGAACTAATCTGTTTTTTCTGCTTTTAACACTCTTACTATATATACATAATTTTTATTATATAAGATTTTACATATTTTTAAACAATATATTATGATTTTTTAACAATGTGCTTATTATTGAGTATTATTTTTTTATTGGCTTATTTTTACTATCTGTTTTTCTTACTTCTTTCTTGTATTTTTTTCTATGAATAATATTGAATAAGATGTAAACATAATTAAAAATTCAAAAGATTGTTTTTGTAATAAATAAAGATATAATTCTTAATAATATATATAATTTTGTTATTTAGTAACAGATAATAAGATAAGATTTCTGGTAATATAATTCAAAATTTTTTATATAATAAAATTAGAATTTGTTGTTAACTCACAATTTTTTGATAAGATATTTGTATTAAAGTTTTTAGTTTTTGTTCATTATCTTAGTTATTGCTGTCTTTTTTGTTTTTATTAAAGATAAGTAAAAAATTTTCTCAAATATATTTCTTAATTTTTTAGTATATTTGTATTAAAGTTATTGGAAATAATTATGTGTTGGATAGCATGATGTATTGGATTAATTTTTAAAATAAGCTTCATTTTTGTTCTTAAATTTTGAATTTTGTTCAAATAAGTATTGAATTCAATAATATATTTAGTAGTTAAAAATTGATTTAGCTAGAGGACAATTAAAAAGTAATTTCAATCTTTTTTAAAATTGGTAATATAAGTTTTGGTTAAAAAAATTAGTAATTGTTATTAATTTTGCTACTTTGATCTACTAATTTACACAATTAATTATTGCTAAAATCTAAGTAATTTGAATAGATTAAAATTGAATCTTGAAGTAAACACCAAATATTACAGATTATTTTTCTTAGTGACCATACTATAATTAATTTTTATAACTTTTTAAATTAAATAATAATATAAAAAATTATTTAATTTTGACATGAAAATAAGTATATCAGTCTTAATTAGCATTAATTTTAATTTATACTAAATTTTTATTTAATAAATTACTACTATTTTTTTATTTAAGAATCTAAATAAGTTTTTTCTAATTTTCTAGCAGGTATTAAATAATTTTTTCTGGTAAGTGTCTTTGTTATTAGATTTGATGTATAACATAATATTTTTATTAAAATTGCTGTTGATAATTATTGTTATACTAGTCTTCTAAAGAGAATTTTTGTTGTATTTCTATACTTTCAATTGTGTTTTTTTTTAAAGCTCTTATAAAGATACTTTTTTTATCTTGTGCTAATATTAGATGTTTGTATTTTTTCACTTATAGTAAAACAGTATTCTATTTCTAATAAATTTAAAAAAATTAAAAATAAATAGTAAAATTCAACAAAATTAGTATTTGTTAAATAATCTTGATCAGAAATTATTTTTCAAAGATATAAAGAGCTTATTTCAGATTTTTAAATTAACTATTAATTTTGGCCAAGATATTATTATAAGTAATTTTATGTAATTAATATTTTTTTAATGTGTTTTTAATATTATTAATTTTGTTTATATTTTTGTTAGTATATTAGATATTTCTACTATTGTTTTCATCAATAAAAAAATAATAATAAAAAAAGATAGTGGTCTTTTGAGTTATTTACAAGAAACCAAATTATAAAGAAAGAAGATTTCTAATTCTACTAAATTTAGTATTAATAAATATTATAATGCAAAGCTTAAAAGACATATTTTCTAACTTTTTTTAAAATTATAATCTAATTTCTCCACTTTTTTGTTTATTTTATTTAAATAATTTTTTTTTGTTTTTTATTATTATTTTTTTGTTTGTTTTTTTCTAGTTAGAAAACTATTATATATATACATATTTTGAGTTATATATAATTGTGCCTATTTTAATTAATTAGTAAATAATTGTTAAGCTATTAGAACTTTTATTTGATTATAAATACTTTTTGGCTTATTTGTTTATAATTATATTAAATTAGATATATTTGTGTATGTTTTATATATTATTGTATACATATTATATTTTCTAATTTTATTCATTAATTTATATTATTTATACTGTAATTTTATTTATTAATTTATGTTATTTATACTGTAATTTAATAATTAGTTAATATATTATAATATTATTATTTTTGATTTTTGTTAATTTTTATTGAATAATACTGTATAATTGCTTTGTAACAAATATGTAATCTTAATGTTAAAAGTTATATTAAAAAAACTAAGCTATTTTTTAGTGATTTTATTTTTGATTCTAAAAATTTGAATAGTGTTATTAAGAAACTTAAAAGACAAAATTTACTTTTAGCTTCTTTTAATTTATCTTAATTAGTGTTTTAACTAACTTAAATGATTAATTACATGTAAAAAACACATGAGTTATATTTAATTTAGGTCATTTAATTTAGTGTATTGTATTAAATAATAATTGGCCACACTTTATTAAAACATAATAATAATAAAAAAGTAAAATTTTGATTATTTTTCTTAAAATATAATACTAAGTTAATTTTTACTTAAAAATAAATATTAATAAGATGTTTTTTTACTTTAAAAAATTTTTAATAAGACTTTTTTTTTTGTATATTATAAATATATTTATTTATAGTTAAAATAAATATTATTAAATAAAATTATTATTATTAAATAAAAATTCCTAAATTTGTAATTTTATTTAATAATAATATATAAAACTTAAAATAAATAATATTATATTATTATTGTTTAATAAACTTTAATTTAATATTAAAGTATTTACCAAAAACATTTTTAACAATTTTATAATAATTTTTAAAAAAATATCACAAAAAACAACAATAACAAAAATAAAATTAGAATTAAATATTACAAAAATTTTTATAATTTTAATAAACTTAATTTGTAATATATAAAAAAGTTTATAATTGAATAATAATATAGTTTTTTTTTTTTTTTATTCATTTAATGAGTAAAGCCCAACCACTACCTAGTACATAGAACCAAACCAAGTGGCTTAAACTAAATGCAATTTACACACTTTCTACATGTGGCTAGCCACTCGGGCCAGATAAGACAACACTATACACTTAAACTAACACACAGATTACCATCCAAACCAGAAAAAAAAAGACAAGGCCTGCGACAGCCAAAACTTACAGCAAAAGACTCCACAATGCCAAGCAATCTGATCATGCCATCCAAAAGCATAGAAGTCATGCAATGCGACAGTTCTAACACCAAACTATTATCACCAACCAAACCTGTCTTCTCTATGTTCACCCTAAATTTAAACCTAGCCAACCACACCTTAGATCAATGTAATTCAACCAAATACCTCACAAAGTTAACAACCACATCAGAAGCACACTTAACATCCTCAAAAATGCCAACAGTCTCTGCACACCAATCCTTAAGCACAAATCCTCTACACAAAACTGAATACAAGCCAACGTCCAACCGGCAGAGATCAAGAGTCTTCAAAACAGAGGAAGAAGATGAGTTACACGCACCAGCCATGGAAATCCAATAAGCAGATACCTCTAACAGAATATCTTCTTGCACATAAACATCTTGAGAACAAGTAAAAACATGGTCAGACAACTCCACCTCACCACATAACAAACACTGAACACCAGGATAACATTTATTGTACAATCTTTTGCAAACAGCCACTGGCAATCTTCTATGTAGAGCTTTCATCAAGTATGTGTGAAGACTCACTGATTTCTGGCTGGTAAATCTAGCAAGCATGTGCAAGTCAGGATGCCAGACCCATGTGGAAATGTTCCAATCAAAACGCTGCAATGGAATAGCTGAAACCACATTATAACCCAGACCAGCCTCCCAATGAGCATGACAAACAGATCTAAAAACATCTCTAACAAAGTAATAAGCATTACCTGAAACCGCAGTACCCTTAGCCAACAGAAAACACTTACGAACTCCAGACGGCAAAGAAATGGGAGAGCCAGCAGCTTCACCAGCCAGCACATCAGCTCAATCATTGCTAGGAACTCCAGAATGACCCTTGACTTTAACCCAACTTACAGCAAGATCTTTATCCTTAATCAAATTGGCAACATGTCTTCTCTCAATCCAACAATGATTGTGAAAGTCAGGAACAACAAAAGCCAATTCAGACACACATGCATCAATGGCAGCTTGGCTGTCGAGATGCAAAACCACTGAACATGAGGAAGGAATGCATTCCAGAGCAAGAGCCACAGCCTGCAATTCCGACAGAGTCGAAGATAAAAGCCCACATACACCAACACCAATTTCTGCATCTAAAGCAGGAAAATAAGCAGTGGTCTCACTAATCATGTTGAAGGAGCCAGCTGATTTCAATGAACCATCAATATAAACATCCAAAAAGTCAGACCAAACTTCAAGCAGACCATTTTGCACAAAAGCAAACTGTTCAGAGTCCAAAACACTACAGCCCAAAGAATCACCAGTATCATCAGCAGCATGTGGCGCCAAGCTCCTATCCAGCAAAAACTTATGCATGACATTAAACCAATGAGGCACAAGGCTTCTGGGATCAAGTTTCTTCCAATGACAAAAAGTCTTCCAATCCATTACAGCACCTTTTTTGTTAAGAAGTCTGTCACCAAAGGCAACCCCAAAACACTTCAGAGAATGAACACAACTAAGAAACAAGGACTTTTCCAAAATTACAGGCATAGGAAAAACACCAGGATTCCTAAAAGCACTAGACAGAATGTTCGCCAAAGACAGTTCACAATCCAAAAAAATTCTGACCATACCAGCTAAAAAATTGTTCACAGGACTAACATGCAGCTTGACTGGAAACTACAATGGATTCAAGGGCATCCACTCAAGAATCTGCAAATCCAAGAAGTGATAGAGAAACAACCAACCAAAAATACCTAAAGCATTCGAAAAAGAGATTACAGCAGCCACCTTGCTTTCAGACTGTATCTGATTGAAAGACTTTAAGCCATAAAGAGAAAGATGATGCAAAGCTTCATTTGGGAAGTCACGAGGCAAGCAAGTCTTAGACCTGAGACTCTTTCTTACCAAAACATCCCACTTGCGGCATATACCAGAGGAGACAAAACTAAACTGTGTTCTGTAACTAATAATTGACTGCAAAACAGCTGAGACCAAATAAGAAAACTGCTTGTCTGTAATGGCTTTCCTGAATACTACATTGGTAAAAAAACGGACATCCGAGTGTGTCTTGGCCAAACTAGGTTTGGACAACCCTTCAGTTGACAAAAAGATATCCAAATACCTGTAAGCCTCACTCTTTTTTGCTATAGAGATTGGCTGACCACTAATACTTAATGAAGCAACCTTGAAATCCTGATTAATCAGAATGGTCACCGTCTTCTCATTATTAATTGAAATATCATTGATAAAAAAAAATTCACTAGCAATATTAAGAGCATACTGTGTGGAAGTCTGGCAATCTCCTATCCAAATTGTATCATCCACAAAAGCACCAGCAGCAAAAAAAGAGGACATCTTACCACTACTCTCGATTCTGCCAGTCCTCGCCACAAACTTAGTGTCAATCCTGTATTTACACAAATGTTCATGCTGTTTGACTTTACACAATAGCGGATCATAGAAGATTTTCCAAAGAAGAGGGGAGAAAACCTCATCTTGATTCAAACTATTGTGCACACAATAGCCATCTGACAGACCAAAATCCATCATGACCCTATTAACCCTATCATTGTGTATGCCACTAAAGAAACTAATGAACCTACTGCACATCTTGATGCACTTCAAGCTCGCTTCCAAGTGGTACCATCCAACTGAGTCATACACTTTACTCATATCCTACAACACTAACCAAAGTTCTTAATTCTTTTCCAAAGCATCCTCAACTACCAAGCTAACAGCAAACACTGGAGACTGGATAGACATACCCTTTAAAACAGAAAAATTATTACCACACAGAACACCAAACTTGTTACAAGCTAACAAAATCCTGTTAGAAAGAACCTTGGAGAAAATTTTCCTGGCAGTCTTGATCAGTACAATAGGCCGAGTGTTTGTAAGAACCCCATCCCAGTCATAAGGTTTTGGAATCATCGAAACCCATGCTCTCCTCCACAAAGTAGACACACCCTCAACAACCAGACACGTATTCAACAGCTCCAGAAGGCAATCCAACACTGCATCACCACCATGCTTCCACAGCTCATTAGGAATGCCAGATAAGCCAGCAGCCTTGTCATCAAGCAGACCCCCAACAACTGAGAACAGCTTACCCAAACCAATTTCACATATTACCCCAGAAAAAGCGTCATCTCGTACATGATTCAGAGGTGCATATTGGCAAGCCCAGAGTTCAGACACTACTGTAGACACCACCTGCTTCCTCGTCTATCCTACCATAATCTTGTCCACCTTAGACTTCACCTCCACAGATTTCAGAACCAAACCATCATCAACAACCAAATGATCAAGAATTACCTTATAAAAAGGCTGATTCAATACACTCCTTATCATGCCCCTTTTATTAGAAGCAAAACTCTCGATGCGTTTCTCTACAGCTCTCCTAATAGAAGCTTCCTCAGCCAACCTCAATTCAAACATCTTCGACTTCCTGTATTTTTTGCAACTTGATAACAGGTACTTAAGAAGAACCATACTACTTACATCCAATCTAACCAAATCAGAGAATGCACAAGCTTTGGTCTCATCCAAAGTAAACCATTTCCTCACAAGATGATCAACTTCAAGCACATTACCAGTGCGAACCACACCAACAATCTTGGCAACGAGTAACTCCAACCCAAAGAACTTTGAAGAATGCTTATTTCTAGAACATTAAAATTCACTAAACCATTGTCTGGAAAAAATCTCATCAGCAGACTCAACCATCACTTTTCCTAAAATTGCCCACATGGTATCCAAATCACTACCAGCTTTGGCATCAAAGAAGAAGTCCTTGATCAACAGAAGCTTAGCTGAAACACAATCCCTAAACTCAGACCACTTGGAAGCATTTGCATCCTTGACCTTGAACTTCCAACAATTCTTGTTAGCCTGCTTATGCAAACTATTCAATTAAACATCCAAAAGTCTGCCCAGACCAACTGACACCATGACAGCCTTGTGGTCTGTATCAAAAAATTCTGAGACTGACCCAACCTAATGCTTAGCAACAGCAGAAGACAGATTATCACTAACCAAAATGTAATCAATAGTTTTTTCTATCCCTCTCAAGTTGTTCTACGTAGAAGCCTTTTCCAACTGATGGCCAGCAAGCAAATTGACCAAACCAAGACCCAAGCAAAACCCATAACTTGCACTCCTCCCAGATTCATTTTCGTTAAAATCTCCACCCAAGACAACAAAATTGCTGGCATTAACAGTCTTAGCAATGAATAAATTAACCTCAGACACCTGCCTAAAATGAACGCCTGGAGATGCGCCAGCATACAAACCAAGTACAGTCACCAAAAGCTTGCCTTTAAACAAAAGATGCACCAAAATAACTCAACCAGGGATCTTTTCAATCTTAGAAACATGTTGAGCCAATAAACTGTTCATAATAATTGCAACCCTAGTACCAACGAAATCCTTATCCAATCCCAAAGAAAAAATTTGCACTCTGTTGAACTTATCTGCAATTCATGGCCTAGTAGAAGACCTCAACTTTGTTTCCATGACGAATGAGACCAAATTGCCAGAATCGCAATGCCAATGTACAATATCCTCCTGCTTGGCAGGGACATTGATTCTACAAACATTACATGTAGCAAATTTCTAAACCAGACCACTCATTGGGATGAAAGCAGTAAAAAAAAACCCGAATCAGAACACAAAAGATCCAATCTCACCAAAACAGAACCGACTGAAGCCTTCAAAGCCAACATTTTAGACTTCAAGTTACCCACTTTGGTGGTCAGAACCTTTGAACTATTTGAACTGAAATCTGCATTCAACTCAGCATTTGAGGAAGGAAAAGAGAGTGACATCAATGCACCATCCAAAACCATATTCGAGTCCAAAACAGAAGCCACAAGTACAGAGCCAACCAAAAAAAGAGTATCAGAAGATGGCACCATGAGCACCAATTCAACAAAATTCAATTTCCTAAGAATACCAGAAACCTGGTCAGCCAAAAGTTCAAGAGAGCGCTCCAAAAATGCCAACCGAGCATCCAAGGGAGACACATCAATTGGGGAAAAGGGAGCACCACCAACCAAACCCAAAGCATCTAACAAAGAGAAGCCAAAACCAAAACCAGAGGAAGAGCCACCAGCAGAGGAAGCAAAAGAGACCACCTGAGCCCAAGATTTGCCACCAAAGGCAGCAGAGTGAGAGATAAGAACATTTTTTTTTGCATATAACTTGGCTAAATGAAAGTGATCCGCACTGAAAACATGTCTTCCTTTTTTCAAAGCAATAGAAAGTGCAGGAACAGAAACATCAGAAGCATCGTATTCCAAGGCTAAGTGTCCAAATCTCCCACACTTTTCACACTGAACCAAGCCTAACCTAGCCCAAGAAAGTCTCATACTGCCAAAAATTGGTTTCATGTGAAAAGCAGCTTCCAGCTTCTCCTTAAAATCAAAACCAACCACAGCACAGCAAACCCTATTGCCCATTTCAAATGACTGATTGATAATGCAAGTTTTCCTATCAGTCTCTTTTAACAGATTGCCAAGATCATGAACTGTCATTTCCACTGGCAAAGTAAACAACAGTGCTTTGAACCAATCTTTAGAAGCCCAAGTCTTGCGATCTCCCACAGCCATAGTTACATGCACCAAATTTTTCCCAATTAAAAACGACTACTTAGAAGCCAATTGCACTGCCTGTTCTAATTTGGCAAACTCAACCACAGCTTTCTGCCATAGCCCAACCAGTTGTACATGGATCGACTTAATTTCTCCAAATTCAGCTACTGCGGTGATAATCATGTCCTTAGGCATATCCATGAGAATTTCCTTGATTATTACAGCCCGATCTGAGCGAATTCCTTGTCTTTTGAGATCGCTGTTTATGATGATCCTCTTTTCCTTAGCCAATGATACAGCTCTTTTCATGCTTTCTTTAGACGTGAATGTAAATCTGATGATCCCTTCAAATTTTGAGGGGGTAGTGGCCCCCCCAAAACCATTGATTCCTGAAAATAATTTTCTTATGACCTGAGTTTTGGCCATTGCCAATTTCTTTTCTACAGCCGAAAGATTAATGTCCAAAGCAAATGATTTTTTTACGGCGACTTCCACTTGAGTTTTAATGATTTTGGGATCCACCCACACTTTATCCAAAGAGAAAGACTTATGGAGGGAAAGGGAAACTTCCTCTTCTTTCTCCATGTTATAATTAATAGAGCCGAGAGGGGAGCCGACAGTTGCACTATTATTGAAACGCTTGGCTTGAGGCATATTCATTCTGGAATCAGGTACTTTTTCACCTTCAGAAGCTTCTCCATTAGTATCTATGCCATTAAACTGCCCAACTACATGACCAGACCCACCACTTTTGAGAGTTGCACCACTACTTGAGAGCTTAGTACTACTGGGGAGTTTCTTAATTTTATAACCTGAACCACCACTAATTGAACCAGTAGTCGAAACTCTGGCTGACCTTCTCTTAACACTAGGGCCACTCATAGTGGCAGCTGGACTGACAATAAAAGGGTTTGTTTCTTGTGAAATGATGGAAGACAGTATATAAAAAAAACAGAAAAACTTCTTTCAAAATTTTGACTTTTTTTCAGGAATTTGGAACAAAGAAAAGAAAGAAGTAATATAGTTTATTAAAAATACTATTATATATTGTTTAAAATAAATTTTTTTTTTATTTTTTTGAAATTAAAAATATATATTAACAAATTTAATTACAAATTTTTTTTTATTAAAATATTAATTTATTATATTTTTTAATAGTAATTATTTACAAATAAAATAAAATATATTGTCATATTTTTTATTTTGTTTTTTATATTTAAATTATTCTTGTTAATAATAGTAATAAATATAATTATCAAATATTTTGAACAAATTTTATATCAAAAAACTTAATATTGTTTTTAATAACTGATTTTAAATTAAAAAAATTATGTAAAAACTAAAACATAAACCAATTTAATCTTAACAAATTTATTAAATATTAGAATAAAAACTATTTACTCAAAAAATTTTATTTAATTTTTAATTATTATTAAAAATAATATTTTCAAAAAACAAAAAAAAGTGCTTTAGTTTTTTATTTAATTAATTTTTAAAATTAAATAATTTAATAAGTTAATTAAGTAAAATTACATAAAAAATCATAATTTGTTTTATTTTTAAAATTAACAAAAATTAATTAAAATTTAATATATTAAGTAATTTAGTTAAACTAGTTTTAATATATATATATTATTATTGTTATTTTCTATATAAAAAAGAATATTATTGTTTATAATTAATATAATTATAATAAAATTAATATAAACATTAAAGAAACTAAATAAAACCAATATTTAACTTCAAATTAAAAGTGATATTTTAAAAAATATTAAGAAAAATAATTTTTTTTAATATCTTAAAAAATTGATAGTTAAAAATCAAAAAATAATTAATATTTTGATTTTTTTAATTATTTAAGCAAATAAATAAAAAATTGTGAAAAAATAATAGCTTTATTATTAGTTTGTTATTAAAGATTTTTAAATTTTTTATAATAATAATTATTATATTAAAACTAATTTTAGTTAATTGTTTTAAAAAAATTTTATATAAAAAAAAAACTTTTATTAAAGCTAAAATTAACAATAATTAAAAATTGATTTAACTTTTTATTTGTTTTTATTTTAAAAAAAGCTTTTTAAATATTAAAGCTAATAAAAATAATATTAAAATAAAAGTTATAACTAATCTAATTTAGTTATAAATATAAAATTTAAATTTTTTTTTAATATATAAAAATATAAATATGTAAAAAAATTGTTATAAAAAAATTTTTTTTGTTACTTATTATGTATTTTCATATTATTTTTAATTATTTTAATATTAACTAATTATTATTAATAATAATTTTTAATTTTTAAATTAACAAATTAGATTATTAAATATATAATTATACTTGTTTTATTTTTTGGTTTTTTAATTTTATATAACAATTAAAATAAGTTAAAACTTAAATATTAATATTATTAAGATTAATATTTTAAATATTGAAATTTAGATTATTTAGTTTTAAATTAAAAAATATTTTATTTTATTTATTAAAATTTTTATTTAAGTCTGTAATCAATTTTAAAGATTTTGAAATTTGTTTTATTAATATAAAATTATATAAAAATTATTGTTTTTTTGGCTTTTTAATTTTAATTTTTTAATTTTAATTTTTATTATTATTATTTAATAAGTGAAGTCCAAATGTGGTCTAGTATTATACATTACATTAATGATTTAAACTAGGTGCGAATCATGTATTTGCTATATGTGACCAGTCATTTAGGCCAATCAAGACAACACTAGACACCTATATGAACAGATATCATGTTCTCAGTACTCAGAAAAAACAAACAAAATTTATGAAACCCAAAACTAATACCAAATATATTGGCAACACCCAATAATCTAACCATTCCAGCCGATGTTACCAGATGAAATTAGAGATATTATTTAGCATGAAATTATCTTATAATTCCTATCATTAATTAGCATATATTATCGTTTTAAATGATCATTTATTATATTAGCAAAAATATCCGAAATTATCATTTAATTAATAACTCAAATTGTACACAACACCAATGTAACCTAATTGCAATGATCAATCATGCAATACCCCGAACTATGTAACATTCAAAAAGTTCACCGAAATTTGTAGAAATTCGCCGAAATAATTGATAGTTCACCAAAATATCTAATAGTTTGCCGAAATAACTTATAGTTTGCCGAAATGTATCTTTAGTTCAGCGAAATTGTAGAAAATAGCAAAGTTCGAGTTCATAGAATAGTGTTACGACAAGTTGTATAAAAGAAGAGCTTCTCTCTTCGAGAAAATGTATCTTATTTTAGATTTATCTCTTAAAACCGTTCTTATACACACAAAAAGAAATAAATATCAAATAATTTGAAAAACCAAATTCTTTAATTATTGTACTTAGAAAATCCCCAAAACCCAACTATCATTTCGAAATTGATTAGCTACCAATTTCAGTAAACTGTTAGTGACTCCAGGCCTGGATAGAAAATGTTTCCCTTGATAAGATCCTATTTCTTTTACACTTCTTTTATTTTTCTTTCTTTTCTTATTACAATCATTAGGATAGCCTACAGACAAGATTCCTGTAGAAGAGTTGACTTTCACAGCAAAGTAACTACACATTTTTTAGTGAGCTTCCAGATGAGCAATTCCTGGGAAAGAGTTGACGTTTACTACAATATAACTACATAAAGCAACTGGCATGGAATTGGCCATTCCATTCATAAGCTCAGCAAGTTCAAATTATAGGAGATAATTTGAAGATAAATTCAATTACTGGAGGTTCAATCACATCCAGAAAACGTGAATTCACAGCAAATAAGTATCAACAACATTACAGAAAAGAGACCAAAAACCTCTGGTAACATTTGGTGCTCTCTCACAGAAATAACACAGCAAAAACAAATTCAAAGTGGCGATCACATCAGACGCAACAACTCTAGAGTATTACCAATCAATTTACACCCACTGCAAGCAAAGATTCAACATTCCAGACGGAATTGAAGTTGTCAAGAAATCAGTATACCAATACATTGAAAACCGCATCAACAATTATCTTTTTGGAAATTATAATATCTCAGAAGTTAGAAACAACCTTTACAATAATTTAGTACACTATTCACAGTTGGGAACTGAAGACCTTAATAGTAAAATACTTGCCACTTACTTTCACAAACTTAATTTTAACATTATCAAATACTGTGAAGAAACATATCCAGTGCAGTCTCAATACACCATTGATTTTGAATCGGAAACAGAAACAAGTAACAAAAACAAAAACAAATTAAAGCAATATTCAAAAACCACTCCAAATACTCCAATACTACCGAAAACAACTGCCAAACATTTACAAACACCTGAACAAGGAACCAGTTCAAAACTTCCACTTACTATCACACCTTTTCCAGCTTTACTTGTACAAGCACAAACACCTAATTCACCCTTGAATCGATTTGCAAGACCAGAAGATTTTACATCACTCAGAAGTTCTACCAAACAACAAAAACCCCTTCAAACTAGTTCCAATCTCCTTGATTTTCTAGCTGAAAATCAAAGTGAACACTCTAAGACAGCAGCAAACGAAGAAAACAACTCTGAAATAACCGAAGAAGAATCAATAGACAGTGAAAATGAAGAAAACGAAATGACAACATACATCGCAAAAATCCCTGAATTCAATGGAGAAGATATTGAGACCAGTCCCCAAGAATGGCTTGACCAAGTTACTAAAGCTGGAGATGCAAATGAATGGAATGCTGCCAGAATGTTAAGAACAATTCCCTACTTTCTCAAAGGAACAGCAGGAG
>JAAOMT010000372.1:0-13548 GCA_016748015.1 Geosiphon pyriformis | reverse complement strand
CAACAACGAAACCCTTCTCATAACCACACTACTATTCCACCAGCCCGAATTGCTGAAAACGCCAATCTCTCTGATATCTTTCCTTTTGAATTTGAAACAAATGAATCACCATTCTTGCTTAGCAATGCAGCGGCTAATAAGCAAAAAGCCATCACTGCAATGTACGCAGAAGCTGAAGTAGAAGGAAAGCCAATTCGCTTGATCCTAAACAGTGGATCCGCCGGAAGCATTATTACCTACCAGTTAATGCAACAGTTGAAAAGAAATGTCGACTGACCAGCTCAAACAGTAATTGTCACTGCCGATAGCATGAAAAAGACACCAGTAGGAGAAATTAACAATTTTCCATTCACTCTTGATAGAATCACCATTCCAGTCAAAGTTCTTGTAATGGACGCACCCCAGTACCAAGCTCTCGTCAGAAATGATTGGCTTCAAAAAGCCAATGCTAATCTGAATTGGGAAACACAAGAGTTAACAATCTCCTACCAAGGACAACACGCCCGGGTATCTGCCATTTGTGGTACATTCAACAAATGCTCTGAAAAAGCCCCGGCTTTTGAATTTGAACCAAAAGAAAAAAAACCAATAATTGAAACATTCATGGCTCTTGGATTAATGTTCAACTGGGCTGATGAAACAGAACAAGAACATTTTACCCCACACACTAAACCCGAAACCTCTGGATGGAATATACCTTACTCAAAACCGAACCAAGAAAACAACGCCCCTATATTCCCCTTAAATGTAAGGACTGCCACAAGAAACTATCGTCAATGGGAGCCTGCATTTCACCTGAAGAAGAATATGAAAATCATACTTGTTATTACTGCAAGGCTTGTCACAGAGAGCAATGGGGCCATCTAATAAAAAGGAGCGAAAAATGGGACAACACTGCTTGTTTGACTTGTGGAGATATGCTACCGGAAGAATGCAATTGGATTGATGTAGCAATGAGAGAAGGTGTCTGCAATCAGATCTGCCAATATGTCTTATCAATTTCAGAAAAAGTAAAAAGAGGAACACCCTTTAATGCAACATACAACAGTGCTCTTAACAAACTTTATCACTACCCTCATGATGCCGAAATGATTTTTAACTTAGCAATGGCATTAATTAATGGAGCTACCAAAGAAGATTTTCATTAGATGAAGGAAGCAGAATACATTGAATACACTATGGAATTAGCTGGATTCGATTATGAAGATGAAGTAGAAGTCTATTAGCAAATTGCAAGTCACACCTACCTGACCCAAGAAGCTCAAATTCAACAATTAGAGCAAATGAACATTAGGCTATGTGAAGAATGCATTATGCCTTGCAATGAACAATGGTGTCCCGAATGCTATGCTCTTAGTATCCCCTTGCCCAGCGAAAATGATGAGAATGAAATTGAATTTAGAAAACCTGAAGAAACAGAAGAAATTGAAACAACACCCATCTACCTTATCGAAAATCAGTCTGCTTTACAACTTAAATACTTCAACAACAATGAACAAGGAATAAAACCTGAAAAAGCACACGAAATTGATGCTGGATATGACCTAAGATATCCAGGCAAGGATACTCTTGTTCTCAAACCCAAATCTCTCACAAAAATCAACCTCAAAATTGCACTCGAAATCCCACCAGGAGCAATGGTTCAAATTGCCTCTCGGTCCTCTCTGGCAAGCAAAGAAATCAATGTCAGAGGAGAAATAATCAATACTAGATATACTGGAGACATAACAGTGATGCTTCAAAATGAAACTGACAAACCATTCAAGATTGAACATGCTGAAAAAATTGCCCAAGCTATTTGCCTACCCTTAATCAACATTTCAGGTTTGCAACTAGTCAATCAAAGAGAACAATTAGGAAAAAGCGATAAAGAAACCCAAGGTTTTGGTTCAACTGGACGATTCACAGTTCCAGTTAATATAGCTCTTAACACACAGAACTGAAATTTCAACAATTTTCAGACCAAATTTCTTCAATAATTTTGGATTATTATCTGGAAAAAACAGACAGTACTTGGATTTCGATGGAGCTCAGTCTTGAGAAAGAGGTTATGTTACCAGATGAAATTAGAGATATTATTTAGCATAAAATTATCTTATAATTCCTATTATTAATTAGCATATATTATCGTTTTAAATGATCACTTATTATATTAGCAAAAATGTCCGAAATTATCATTTAATTAATAACCCAAATTGTACACAACACCAATGTAACCTAATTGCGATGATTAATTATGCAATACCCCGAACTATGTAACATTCAAAAAGTTCGCTGAAATTTGTAGAAATTCGCCGAAATAATTGATAGTTTACCGAAATATCTAATAGTTTGCCGAAATAACTTATAGTTTGCCAAAATGTATCTTTAGTTCAGCGAAATTGTAGAAAATAGCAAAGTTCGAGTTCATAGAATAGTGTTATGACAAGTTGTATAAAAGAAGAGCTTTTCTCTTCGAAAAAATGTATCTTACTTTAGATTTATCTCTTAAAACCGTTCTTATATACACAAAAAGAAATAAATATCAAATAATTTGAAAAACCAAATTCTTTAATTATTGTACTTGGAAAATCCCCAAAACCCAACTATCATTTCGAAATTGATTAGCTACCAATTTCAGTAAACTGTTAGTGACTTCAGGCCTGGATAGAAAACGTTTCCCTTGATAAGATCCTATTTCTTTTACACTTCTTTTATTTTTCTTTCTTTTCTTATTACAATCATTAGGGTAGCCTACAGACGAGATTCCTGTAGAAGAGTTGACTTTCACAGCAAAGTAACTACACATTTTTTAGTGAGCTTCCAGACAAACAATTCCTGGGAAAGAGTTGACGTTTACTGCAACATAACTACATAAAGCAACTGGTATGGAATTGGCCATTCCACTCATAAGCCCAGCAAGTTCAAATTATAAGAGATAATTTGAAGATAAATTCAGTTACTGGAGGTTCAACCACATCCAAAAAACGTGAATTCACAGCAAATAAGTATCAACAACATTACAGAAAAGAGACCAAAAACCTCCGGTAACACCGAGAGCACCACAGGAAGACCAAAAACTGAAACAGGCACAGAACTATTATGTGGGATTAGGCCACTCTTTTCCATAACAGCTCAGTGTTTGGTACACACCAGCCAGATATCATCCCTAAACACAAGACAAAATTCATGCACAAAGAACATAATGTTTTGAGCTGCAACTTTAGGGTTCTTGAAAACAGAAAGAGACTTTTGATACCACTCATTGAAAACAAAGCTTTTACACAAAGCTGTACCAACAACAACATCAGAAACACAAATATACAACAACTGTGAAACACACAAAAAATAGCAAGATAAATCTGATTATGCTTCCCAAACAGATACATGATCTTTCACTAGCCAAAAACAACCAGCAATATCAAAAGGGCAAGAAAAAATGTGGTCCGAGACTTCAATATTACCACAAAACAAGCAAATTACACTGGAATAACACCTATTATAGAGTTGCTTGCACACTGCAACAGAGAGGTGATGATGCAACATCTTCATAAAATATGACCACAAGTCAGCAGTATGTGCACTAATAAAACCTGCAGCCAAGTAAAAATCAGGGTGTCATACCAATGAAAATTTGGACCAATCAATATCAACATGCAAGCTGTCTACCATGATCCAGAAACCAGAACCAATCTCCCAATGTGCACAGTTAATAGATCAGAAAATATTACAAACAAAATGCCTAGAATTACCGAAAACAGCCATGCCTTTAGCCCTAAGGAAGCATTCCTTGATCATGTAAAATAAGTGCCAATCAGAGAAAGTGGCAGTCCTGACAAGAGCATTAGCATGCTTATTGCCAGAGACATCAGAGTGTTCTTTAACTTTAATCCAATTAACATCCAAATTTTTGCAATGAATAACATTAGAGATATGACAATGCTTAACCCAACACCAATTCTTCAAATTTGAATAAGCTAGCACAGACTTCAACCTACAAGCATCCAAAACAGCCTGGCTGTCTGAAAACAAGTTAATAGAACGAGAAGAAAGAACACACTCAAAAGCCAGAGCAATAGTCTGTAACTCTGTTATTGTAGAAGAGACTATACCAAAGACTCTCACATCTATACCCAGATTAATGTCTTCAAAGAAGGCAGCAGTACCAGCCATCATACCAGAAGTATTCAGACCACTTAGTGATCCATCTGTGTACACAGAAAGACAAGCAGTATTAACACACAACAAATTGACTTTAACAACATCAAAATTATGAGACCAAAAAACATCAAAAGAGAAAAGACCATCTAGAGGTGAAAGACAAGCAGAAAGAGAAACTTTACCCCCAAAAAAATGAACAGAAAGCTCAAACCAGATGGGAATGGGATCATGAGAGTCCAAACATTTCTACTGCTTAAAAATTGCTCAACCAAAAACAGTACCATGCTTATTGCACAGCTGGTTCACAAAGACAATCTCATAATGCTGAAGGAAGGAGACATACTTAAAATAATCACATTTGCCAAGAACAAAAACATAGAAGTGCCATTCTGAAAATGAAATGCACTGGCTAGAGATCTACTCAAGGACAAATTACACCCAGAAAAAATGCAAATCATACCAGCCAGAAAATTGTTTGAGAAGTTGACTTTAACTTAAACTGGAAATTGTAGAGGGTGTTGAGAACACCAGCTAAGAACCTGGAGATCATGAGATCTGTGAAAAAATAACCAACCCAAAATATTCAACAAATTTGCAAAAAAAACAAGGGATGCTGACTTGCTCTTAGCCTAAATTTGTTCAAAAGTCTTTAAACTGTACAAGGAAAGATGATAGATTGCATCAATAGGGAAGTTGAATAGAAGACCAAATTTAGATTTCAAGCCTCTGTGAACCAGAGCATCCCATTTATTACAAATGCTAATAGGAACAAAACTGAATTGAGTTTTATAACTAATAATAGGAAAAAGAACCACTGAAACCAAATATGCAAACTGTTTATCTGAGATCGCCTTTCTCAAGACAAGATTGACAAAAAACCAGACATCTGAATGTGTTTTAGCCAAGCTAAGTTTCAAAAGACCCTTGAAAGACAAGAAAATACCCAAATAACAATAAAGTTCCTCTTTTTTGGTGACAGAAATAGGTGAACCACTAACAGTCAGATAAGAGTCTGAAACTTGGCAGTTGATAGGGATGGCCACAGTCTTGTTATTATTTATAGAAATGTTATTATAACTGAAAAATTCACCAACAATGTTGAGAATATGTTGTGTAGCAGCCTAACTATTACCAACCCAAATTGTATTGTTGACAAAAACACCAGCAGTAAAAAATGAAGTCAATCCAGCCTGAAATTCTGCCTGACCAGACTTGGAAATGAAATAAGAATTCAATCTGTAATCACACATACTCTCCTGTCTTTTGACTTCACATAGAAATAAATCATAGAATATGCACCAAAAAAGAAATGAAAAAACTTCCTTTTGGTCCAACTCATCATGAACATGGTACCCATTAGTCAATTCAAAATCTGTCATCAATCTGTTAATGTGGTCATTGTGAATGCTACCAAAAAATCTAATAAACCTGTCACACATCTTGATTTTAACCAAACTCTTCTTGATATGTGCCCAATCAACAGAGTCATAAGCTTTACATATGTCCTGCAAAACTAGCCACAGTTTGCAGTTTTTTTCCAAGGCATTCTCAACTACTAAACTGATGGCAAAAATAGGCAATTGTGTTGTTATATCTTTTAAAACAGAGAAATTGTCTTCACATAAAATCTCATGAGTGCTGCAAGCCAAAAAAATTCTATTCGAAAGAATCTTGGAAAGGATTTTACAAGCTGTTTTGATCAAAGCAATAGAATAAGTATTCGTGAAAACACCCCTATATTCATATGGCTTAGGAATTATCAAAATCCAAGCTTCTCTCCAAGGTCTAGGTACTGATTCACAAGTTAGACACAGATTCAAGAATACCAACAGCATATTCAAAACTGATTTGTTATTGTGTTTTCACAATTCATTAGAGATGCCAGAGAGACCAGCTGCTTTTCTATTAGGCAGATTTGAGACTGCAGTAAACATTTCATCAAAACCAATCAAACACATAACATCAGAAAATGCACCATCAAAAACATAATCCAAAGGTTGATATTGGCAAATCCAATTATTGGAAATATCAGACACTACCCTATGTTTTTTAGTCCACCTTTCTATAATCTCATCTACTCTAGACTTAACCAAATCAGGCTCCAAGACCAACTCATTACCTACAACTAAATGATCCAATACCACCTTGCAAAAAAGATGCTCCAACACATTTCTAATGATATGACCCTTATCTAATTCAAAACTTTCCATTCTACTGGTAATGGCCCACTTAATGTAAGATTCCTCAGCATGCTTAAATTTCAGCAATTTTAAAGAATGATAAGACTTCCTTGTTTTTGCCAGCCCAAAGTAAATAACACTAAAATTAGATCCTAAAAAAAAAAGAAATCTCATCTTTGCTGTACTTTTAGAGTCAAGCCTGTCCCATGTACTCAGCAATGAAATGAAATTTACATTTAAAACCAAACAAGAAGTCTTTACCAGTCTGGATACCAGCAACTCCAGCTTATGAAACCTAGAAGATTCTTTGGTAAAAAAACTATCATAATCTTTAAACCATTTTTTTCTGAATGTCTTATTGGCCAAGAAGACCATGACCTTATAAACAATGTTTCACATCACATCCAGATCTGAAAACCTTTTAGCTTTCACAAATACATCTGAAAACATAGCAGTATTAGCAGTTGTAACATCTCTAAATTTGCACCACTTCCTCTTATCAGCATTTTTGATGTCAAACTTCCAACAATTCTTGTTAGCTTGCTTGTGCAGCAAGAACAACTGAACATCCAGCAAACTACCCAAACCCACAGAGACAGAAATGGCCACATAATTGGTATCAAAATAATTCTCAACACTAGCCACATTGTGACCCATTATTGCATTAACCAAATTTGAAGAAATGAACACATAATCAATTGTCTTAACAACACCACAAAAATTGCACCATGTCAGTATTTTATCAAATGAGCTTCTGGCCAAAGCATTAACCAGGCCCAAATCAAACCATTTCCTGAAACTAATGCATTTATGAGAATTATTTTCATTGAAGTTACCACTGAAAATCACGAAAGAAGATTCATTCATAGCCTTTGCAATAAAAGAATTGATGTCACCAGTCTGAGAAAACTGAACCACCAAAAAAGCACCAACATACAGTCCCAAAATCATCACAGAAAGCTTATTCTTAAAAAGCAGCTTAATAGAAAGGATCCAATCAGACACTTTAGAAACTTTGCACACATGACTAGCCAAAGAATTGTTCATAATAATAGCAACACCTAATTCCAAGTAACCAGAGTTTACACCAGAGATGAAAACACAGACATCCTCAAACTTGTTCATGATTCATAGATAGACTTTATCTTTTAATTTAGTCTTAGTAATGATGGAAACCAAATTGTTTATTTCTTTATGTCAATGAATTATGTCTCTCTGTTTTGCAGGATTGTTCATTTCCTTAATGTTACAAGTGGTAACTTTTCAGATCTTATCATTTATTGAGAAAAAAAAGATATAGAAACTGAACCAGCATTGTCTATTTTAGCCAAAAAGCTCATAACTGTGATCAAAAGATTGTTCAATGTTTTTTCCATTTTTGAGATAACTAAAAGATCAAAAACCACCACTTCTGCAATAGTCTCACCACTAGTGACCACACCCAAACTCTCACTTATCACTATATCCACCCCTTGATTCTGTAATGAAAAAGTTACCAACAGCTAATATTCAAGGCTAAGCTGGGAAACCATTGGCTCAAGTGTGTTCAATTTCTTAGCCAGTATGTCAACACACTCTGTGAGACTGGTAAGGCTGCACTCAAGAGTGACAAACCTATTATTTAATTCCAAAGACATCAATGGAGTAGGCTTTATTTCCAAAGAGAAACCAGCATTTAACAAAACATTCTAAACAGAGGGAGGAGGGAGAAAAAACCCACCAGCAATCCATGCCCACAAAACACCACTAAAAGAAACTAAATGAGCAACCAGAGCCAAGTGTTTAGCATAGATAGCAGCCAGCCTGTTTTTATCAGAATCAGAAAGAGTTTTTTGTGATGAAACACCAGAGGAAGCACCCTTATTTCTACCAACAGAACAAGACAAAGATGTATGGCCTAATTTCCCATACTTGGCACATTTAGCCAGAACAAGACAAGACCAGTGCAAATTGGCCTTTTTCAGAACAGGTGTGGTTTCCATGACAGCATCCAGTGACTCAGCAAAATCAAAACAAACAACAGCACACCTAGTCTGAGCATAAGTAACCAGATAATAGTCAATAACACAAGTCTTCCCACCTATTAAAATAATGTAATTCCAGATATCATGCACATTGGTTTCTATTGACAGAGTATATAAAAGAGCTTTGTAAGCATCTCTCACATCCCAAGACTCTTTGTCCATATTAGACTTAGCAATGCACACTGTATCTTTCTCAATTAAGATAGACCAATGTGCTGCAACCAAATCAGTATGTTCAATCTGTTCAAATTTAACCACAGCTTTCTGTTACAGCCCCATTAATTGTATTATAATTGACTTAATTATGCCAAATTTGGATAGCGCAGCATGCACAGCCTTAGTTAATGTACCAATTGGAATTTTTTTTAACACCACAGCCTAATCTGAATGCCCAGATGATTTTTTGAGATTGAAGTTTACCAAAATCTTCATCTCTTCAGCTTTTTTAGAAGTCTGTGCCAAACTTGATTTGGAAGTGAATATTGCTCTGATGATCCCAGCAAACTTTGAGGAAGTAGAGGCTCCCCCAAAACCATTGATTTTTAAAAACAACTTTCTGACCACTTGAAGCTTTTTTAGAGAAAACTTTTCAACCACCTTGTCTAAACCAATATTCAAAGCAAAAGATTTACAAACAGAAATGTTGACCAGATTTTTTAAAGGTGTGGGGAGTTCTAATAGAGCATCCAAGAGAACATCATCTTCATTGTTGCTTAAAGAAAAATTAATTTTGCCCAAAGACTTGCCTAATGCCTTCTTGGTTTTTAAACTAGTAAGTGTTTAATTAGGATTACCAGCAATAGCACTACTTTTACTATAGTCAAAACTAGTTTCTTTCACCAGACATTCCTCTTCCATATCAATGCTATTAGACTCAGTTGTGTTTCCAGCCTCTGAACCCTATAAGCAACTAACCTGGACCTTAAGACCAACAATCTTACCACCAAAACCATCCTTTAAAATACCACTTCTCTTTTTTTTTCTTGGAAAAACAGGCCTGAAGCCATTACTAGAACCAGAAACTTTAGCAGCCTTCTTCATGACAGCAATACTACAGTCAACAGTGATCTCATAGTCAAGAATAAAGAGTTTGGATTTATCATACTGAATTGTAAAAAACTTCTTTCAAAAAAACTTTGACTTTTTTTTAGGAATTTGGGACGAAGAAGAAAAAGAAGTTTTTTTTAATTAAATTAAGATTGATTTTTTTAAAATTTTAATTAACAAAGTTGTTTTTATTAATTAAATTTATTATTATATTTATTGGTTTCTTAACTGGTTGTAATTAAATTTTTATTATTAATAAAAAACTTAGTTTTGTAAATGAAATTTAAATTGGTTTTTTAAAAATACAAATTAATAATATTGCTAATTTGGTAATTAATAAATATAAAAATAATATTAATACTAATTAATTTTATAATAATAAGATAAATAACAATATAATTTTTTAAATAAAAATAAAAAAAAATTATTTATATTATAAAATTAAAATTTTAATATATAAAAGTTATTTAATTTTATAATAAATAAATTAATAATTATTATTATATAACTTTTTTTATTTTTAAATTATTATTTAGCCAATTATATAATTAATTAATATTAAATTATTTATAACTTTATTATTTTCTAATTAATAATATCATTTATAATTGTTTAAATTTATTAAGAATATTGATTTTTAAATTTTGTATTAGCAAAATAAAAACATAAAAATTGTTTTTATTATTTAATTTAAAATAATTTTAATTGGTTTAAATAAATAATTATAAGTAGTTATAATGTAATTTATATTTAATATATAAAAATTAGTTTATGCAAAAATAGTTTCTAATTAAATTATACTTGTAAAATATATAATTATTTTGTGTTAAATAATAATAATAATAATAACTCTATGTTTGTTTATTTAAAATAATATATTAATAAAATTTTAAACAAATATGGTTTTTGGTTAATTATATAGAATTTGTATAATTAAAAACGTAATATTACAATTTTCGAAATTAAATAATTAAAAAATTTTAAAATTAGTGTTTTGTATAAAATTTTATAATAAATATAATATAAAAAACACATTTATTATAAAAGAAATACAGTTGAATTACATTTAATAAAACATTCAAAAGAAAAATAAAAAAAAATCATAAATTTGCAAACAAAAAAACCACACAAAAACCATTTAAAAATTATTTTATTAAATGTTAACAATGTTTAATCAACAAAATCAACAAATTTACATATTCAAAACTTGTAAAAACTAGTTTTGTAATTATTTAAACTTAATTATTACTTTAAGAAATTTATTTATGGTTATTTAAATATAATGTAAAAACAAATTTTAAAGTCAGACAAAAGTGCAAACAATGAAAATGCCCAAGTAAATCAACAGCTGAAAAAATGGGTGTTTTAAAAATTAATGTTTTTTTGTTGTTGCAAAGGGCAAAAGTGTAAAAAATAACCATATTCACATCTCGAGCAAAAAATTTCTGGTTTTTTTAAGATTAAAAAAAGTATTTGGCTCATTAATATTAGAAAAACCTATTATCATATTTCATAAAAACAGTGTAGATTTCGGCAGATAAAATGGTTTTCCGTCATTTCCTTTTGATAATCTTGTGTATTTTAATAAAAGACTTTCAAGGGACTGAAAAGTTTCATCGACTATATCCTCCAAATATGGTTTGATATCATCAGGTTGCCATTTGGGTCGGAACTTGAAAATTTCTACAAATCTCTTTTCCGGATCCGTTGGTAGATTAGAAGAAAGGAATAATTCTACCATATCGCATCCCATCTTTGAATCATACTCTTTAATGGCATTTCCCTAATGTTGGTGTGGAAAAATAATATCACGCTCTTAAATATGGGCTTTAAGCAGACTAGGAACAATAAAATTATGCACCTTAAGTAATTGAAATGAAACGTCGAACTCATCTGGTACGTTTGCCTTCCAACATGCTAAGAAGTCGGATAGGATCCATGGCTTTTCTCATATAAATACCAAAGTTTTATCGATGATCTATGAAATCCATTGTATAAAGCCTGTGAAAGAATTAACCTACCTTCATTTCTTTTGTTAATAGTTGAATTCCAATAAACGAACAAATTTTAGGTTCTGATAGACTGATAAAAGAACCTAAAAATACAAATTTGTCAAAAATCGATTCAAAAGGAAAAAAGTTCCTCAAAGAAATTAGCTACCCCACCTGAAACATCAGAATAATCAATTTTCTCGGCAAAGCAATTTAAGCAGTGGTCTGTTAAAATAGGGGGGATTCCATCAACTATTAATAAATCGGTACATTCCTCAACTTTGACTTTCTCTAACGGCCAATCTTTTATGATGGCAGTATCGAGAATTTGTTTTAAGAGATAAAAAAGATATTCCATGTCTATAAATCTCCAAAAACCTTGAATATCAATTTTTTAGAGAAAAGCTGAGTTTTTTGTCTTATTCGCTTAATTTATCATAGAAGTGATTTATAAAAGTGAAGTAATAATACCATTTATTTCTAATGCAAAACATTTCCGTAGGAACTGTTTTATCTCTTCTTGACTAGCTGGAATTAAATCATCGAGATCATTCCATGAGTAAAATGGTTTCTTCAAATATATAAAAAATTCAGCTTAAAAAGTTAATAGTCTAATCATGAATTTAATTAGTAATAATATTAAATTTTTACTCACACCTCTATACCTCTTTTCTTGATCAGGACCTTTGTACGGAGTTATCATCAATAAATCAACTAATTTTTCAAAATTAGGGATACAAGGAACTAACTCGGCAACAGAATGAAGAATATCAAAAACACCCAGATTTGATTTTTTTGGGCGTCTTTCTGAACCTTTTATTTCTTTTTCAGCCGACTGATTAGCACATGGTGTTAATAATAATAAAGAGTCCGAGAAATGTTGTTGACGAATGCTATAAGTTTTATTCTTTGTACAGAGGAAAGCCTGATCGTCTGGTGAACCTTTGATGAACAGACTTTGGAGAACGGCTTTTGTTATTGTGTTATATACACCATAAGTACGTTGACTCAAAATACAAACCTTGATGCTGAAAAAGCATCTAAGTTCTGATTGTTGGGTGGGGTTTCAAAAAGTCTCAAAAGGGCTGCCGGGATTTCGAACAATTTGTGAGTGTTCGGCTTATAATCTTGCGTAAAGACGATGTTGATACTCATAATATCGACAAAAAGAAAAAATTTTAGTAGAATGATGTCAAGCTCGCGACTAGCTCACGTGGGTTTCACACTAAATGCCAACGGTTAAACTTACCCTGTCTGCTAAGAAAACTTTTAATCTCGACCCGCTGCTAAATTTTCAGCTTAATTTACCCTTTCTCACTCGTTGAAGTGCGACTAAAATGTATATACTCACTCTTACAGTGATGTTCTTTTTTAAACTTTTCCATACTGCCTTTCATATATTAAAGGTGGCATACCATGCAATTAACCGGTGGATGGCATTTTTGGCTCATTTAACAATGATGTATGTATTTTCAATATTATATGGTTGAATTCTATAAAAGAAAGGGCAAATTTTAGAATATGAAATAAGAAGCTAAGTCACGTTCCTACCTTCAATTAATACCACTTTCTAGGTTTTTTATATGGAATTCGTTACTCATGGTTATAGGTTTTGTTTCTACGATTCAAATGGCTATTGGGTTTGGCTTTGATGTCATAAAAATCACAAATCCTCGTAGAAGTGCTAGCTCACCACCTATTACTCAAAAGCGTCGAAGTGGTTTAAATGAATACTGGCAGCGTCGAAGAAAGGCATATCAAGAAATGATTGATGGATTATATGTGAAATATATGAATAATCTCGTGGGAGTTCAACAGCAACAACAGCAGCCATATTTTCAACATCAACAACAACGACAACAACAATATGTTTACGAAGAACCGGAGCCCATCTACAGACAACAAGATAGATTTCATTATCAAACAAGTAACCATCAAAATGTAAATGTTTTGGCTGATGAATATGGGTTGGGTGTTCGTGCCGAAAGAGAATTATTACCTATTGACGAATCTTCTCATGATATTACTACAACGGAATCCGTCAATTCGGAACATGAAGAAATTAATTTTTCCAATTTAATCAATGTTACCGATAAGAATACCCTCGTTACCACTAGTAATTTAGAAGATTTTGCTTCATCATCTATTGATTCTGAACCTTTATTA
>JAAOMT010000590.1:897250-943666 GCA_016748015.1 Geosiphon pyriformis | reverse complement strand
GGAAGTTTTATATATAAGTAGAACTATTAAAGAAATGTGCTAAATTAAAATTTCCTTACGTATAAGTGTTCACTTTTTAGTATTTTTGAATGATGGGCAGCCACTTGTTAATTCCCATAGGAGGACGCCGAGAGCATAAATATCTGATTTCTTATTTCGAATGAATTGTTCGTTTTTAAAACATTGAGGGTCTATGTAAGCAGGTTGGTCTTTAATCTCATTGGCTAACCCTAGTATTTTACTTTGATTTTTCGGAAGACCAATATCGGATATTTTTACCGTTTTATTATGCACTAAAATATTTGAAGAATTCTAAAAATAAACAATTTAGTGGTTGAGTTTAATCTTTGAATAACTTTTGAAATATCAAAGTGAGCGCAAAACCTACAAGATTTCGATAAATTATTTGGTTTTCATGCAAACATTGAACCCTGCTTGCCAATTCCTGTGCCATCCGAAGCTTTTCTTTTCCATTCATATTCTCAAACTCTAATGATAGGTAATCACGCAAAGAACCTCCATTAGCGTATTCAAAAACTAAAATATATTTTATATTATCATCTAAAACATTATCATAAAGTAAAGTTAGGATTTGCTAAAATAATTTTATCATTGAGCATTGAAAATAAATACCTTTTATATATTTACTAAGACCACAAAATCTCTGAATATAGGGAAAAAAATCAATATCTTGCAGAAATTTCAGCTAAATGTTTTTAGGGATTTTTTAGCATAAATAATATAGCAATTAATACTTTATTAATCATGTAAACTTTTTTCATTCAGACCTCTTTTATGAATTCTTCTATATCTGTTTTATCTTGTTCTGCGACTCGTTTGAGTTTTTTCAATGCAAATATAATATCCATACCATTTATAGTATAATTTGTCTTCTCTAACACGCTAGAAGCTTCATCACCATGCTTTTTTTACTATAAAATTTATTGTATTCAAAATATTTGATCTGTTTGTCACGAAAGGTAGCAGGATTATACAGGGAGCGTTTTAATAAATTAGCCTGGATGAAAATCAAACAGATTTACGAACGATTTAAGTGGTTAGGTTTCTAGTTAAAATTTCAAAAGTTAATTGTTGTAATATAGCAGCTGATTTAATATGCTTAATAATGTTATTTATGAACTAAATCAAAAATACTTTTTATCCTATTATAGTTGATAGGAATTTTTGTTAACCCCAATGTATGAAAAACCAAATAAAATTTATAAAAATACATCTAGTCTATATTTAAATTCTTGCATATTTTTAAAAATTTATATAGTAAATGCCAAATTATTTCTTATTTTGAAACTCTTTTTATTATTTTAACATTCTTTTTACCAAAGAAGTTTTATTTATTATTAATTAAACTGAATCATGACTACATTTATGTTGAAACTTCTATTAGAAAAAGTAGCAATCATTTGAATTTTTTCATTAGTAAAACTGCAATAAATAAATACTAAAAAAAACTGAAATATGAAATGATTTAATTGATTATTTATACTTTTTTCAAAAATACTATTTTTTAAATTGTTTGTTTTTTAATAAAGTGAAATAAATATTTGTCTTTTTGTTTAAGAAAGCTTTTTTGAATTTTATGTTTATTTTCCCAAGTTATCTAATTCATTGTCATCAAAAATTAAATTCATTAAAATTAAGATCGATTATATCAGTTTAGACAAATATAACTTAGTAAGCAAATAAGATTTATTTCGTTTTAGTATTGGTAACAACAATAATAACTTTTATAAACCAAAGTCTTTTAAGAATAATTTTGTGTGTTAAGCTGTAACAAAGTAAAAAAAAAACTATTTATTAAATCATTAAATTGAATTATAAATATACTTTATAAAATTGATTATACCAATTTGTGAAAATTTTAGTATGTAATAAAAAATTGTAATTTAATCAAATTAACCAATTAACAAATTTGTAAAAAAGATAAAAATATTATTTTATTATCAATTATAATAATTAAAAAGATAATATCAAATTATTTTTAATACAAATTTATCATATAGTGTCTGCTTAATATTAAGTTTTTTAATCAATGTGAAAGACTATAAATATATTCTCTTATATAAAGTGTGCTATAACAAAACCAAACAAAGTAAACATTTGATATTATCTAAACATAATAACTCATAACTTAAATTTTTGGTTAAAATTGTTATTTAGCTTTGTTATTCTTTTTTTAAATATATATTTTCAAAGTTATTGGATTAATAACTGTTATAATTATATATAATATGTTAAAAAAAATATTATTACATAGCAATAAAATAATCGAGTAAATTCAACTTTAATATATAAAATTAGTTTTATAAATATCTTAATTACTATTTTTTTTAAAAAGGTAATAAGAAAATTTAAAAATAAAAATATAATCTATACTGTTAACAAAAAATTACATATTGGTATAAGTTTATGTTTTATATTAACACTCTTAAAATTAAATATTAATTATTTGTACTTTTTAGTAAATGTTTATTCAATATATTTCACAAAAGTTAACAATATACAAATAAAAAAAACGAAAAAAAATAGTGAAAAAAAATCGGAATCATTGTAATAATTTTTGTCTTTTTTGTTTCTTTACGACATTAAAAATCTTGGTTATATATTCTCAAAAAAAATCACTAATCAAGTCAATAATTAAATTAATACCTATTTAATAATTAATAATTAATTCTAAAAATAGAATGGTTAATAATAATATTAATAACTAATACATATGATTAAATATGATTAAATAATTAAAAGTTTTATCTATAACAATAACTAATTTTTAAGCAATGCATTTTTTTAATTTAAAATATTTTTCTCTAATTCTTTTTTATTTTACTTAAAAGTTTTTGTTTTTTTTTATCTTATTTTTTAGGCTTTTTATATAGTTAATTACACAATAATATATGCAGTACTTTATTACAAAGCTTTAAAATAATTTAGTTAATTATATTATTATATATATAATACAATGTTTTATTATATAAACTATAAAAAACTCAGAAATATATAAAATATACAAAGTTAATATAAGCAATTTTAAAAACAATTTTTATTTAATAATTAGTTTTTTTATTAAAATATTAATTATTTTTTAATTTTTCTGATTAGAAAACTTTTTATTTAATTATGTTTAGATATTAATTATAATTTTTTAAACTGATTTTTTTTTATTTTTTTTACTAAATAAATATATAATAATATTAATATTATCAATATTTTTATCCTTAGAATATAAAGAAAATAATTAATTGATTGCAATTTATTTTTAATAATAAGACTTTGTTGATCAGATAATTTTTTATATAGTTTTTGTTTTTGTTTTTTATTAAGAACTGAATTAGTAATTTTATTTTATATAATTGGTTTTTTTTCTTTTTTGGTAACTGCTTTTTTATATTTTTATTTCTGCTAATAATTTAAGATAGATAATTAGTTTTTTATTAAAATCAATAAGTTAAAATTATATTTAGTTGGTAAATTATCTTTTTTTTTCTTTATAAGAAGTAAATTGTTTTTTAATTTTTAATACAAATAACTTATATTTTAATTTACTGAAAATACTATATAAATTTTTTTTTACTTAGTTTTTACAAATTATTTAGTGAATATTCATTAAAATTGACTAAAATATCTTCTATTTTTTTAATTTTTTAATTTTTTTAAAATTAGTTTTTTAATAAAATAAGATTATTTATTATTTTATATAATTTTTTAACTAAAAACAATAGTATTTTTATTAGATAAATTTTTTTTAGATTGTTAACACTATTATTATTAATTGAAAACTTGTATAATAGTTTGTTATTTCTTGATGAAAATTTTGATTAATTAAATTTAATTGTTTTAAAATAGATTAATTTTTAATAGTTTAAATATTTAACAAGTTTTTTTTTGCAAAAAACAGCATTAAAATTTTGCTTATTAGAAATAATTACTTCTAAAATAGAGTTTTTAGCAAAATTCAAAATTTGTAAAAATTTCGAATTTCAAGATGTAATTTAATAAGTTTTTCTTTTTATTAATAAGCACAATATAATTTTTTTAAACTTTTTAAGTTTTTAAGTTTAAAATTTTTAAATTACAATGAAAACAATACAAGTTTTCTAATTTTTTTAAATATTTAACTTATAATTTATTAATAAAATTATTATTACAAATTAAATATTTTAAAAAATTTTTTATTAAATCTAAATAAATTAATTTATTGTTTAAAAAATATAAATTTTCTAATTTAGTTAGTTATAATAATTCTATTTTTTCAATCTTAATATGTTAAAAAAATAAATTTTAAATTAAAACTGTTTTTAATTATTAACTTTTCTAATTTATAATTATTAATTACCAAAAATATAAGTTTATCACAGTTTTTAATTTTTAATTTATTTTTTTAATTAGCAATATTAAAAATATTAATCTTAGTTATTTTATAATTATGCATAAAAATTTTATTATTTTAGGTTTTAATAATACTAATTTTTATATATATTTTTTAATAGGTATTCAATTTATTTAACTTAATTTTCTTATTATTTAATTATTATAAAAAGAAATTTTTTAGTTTTTTAATTTTCTAATTTTTAAATCAATTAATTTGTTGCTATAAACATATAATTTTTTAACTTTTAAGCAATTAATAATAATTAATTTTATTAAAATTAATTTAATTTTTTTACTAACAGTTATTTTGCCAGTTTTAATTTTTTTTTTACTAATATAAAGTATAAATTTTTCTTTCTTAATTATTTTTTGATTATAGGAAGTAATAATCTTTTTTAGTTTAAAATAGTTAATTATTTTTACTTTTTTTAATTTATTATTACTTAAATTTAAAGCAATAACTTTAGAAAAGTTTTCAATAAATTAAGTTTTGTTAAAAAAATCAAACTTTTTTAATAAAACTTCTAATTAATATCGATTTTTATATTTTATTACTATAAAAATTATATATATATATAATATTTTACTTATTAAAAAAATTAATTATATTGGTTTTAAACAAATAATATTTTTGAATTTATTAAAAACAAAAAGTGTTTGGACTTCACTCATTAAACATAATAAAAAAAAAAACAAACAAACATTGTTACTTATAAATATAGAAAATATATTAGTATATAAACTTAGCCAATCAGAAATAGTTGTAGTAAATATGAAATTCCAGGATTTTTTATAGTGAAATTGCAGGATTTCAAGAATTTTAAAATTCTTGTATAAGAAATCACAGGATTTCAGAATTCCAGGATTCCTCTTAGAGAAATTGCAGAATTTTTGGAATTCCAGGATTTTTGGTGTAAAGAATTGAGAAATTGAGAAATTGAGAAATTTTAATTATGTATATATAGTGGTAGAATTAAAAGTAGAAAAGACAGACTGCTTAGTTTAGATTTAATCTAAACAATCTTCCATATTACAAATATTAATAAATAATTATTTATTATCTCAATCCACTTTCCACTATCAACACTTTATGTTGATACTAATTTTTACTTAACCACACTAGAACAATAGCTCTTGATTATGGCTATTAACAAGATACTAATTTGAAAAATTGTCTTGGCTTATTCTTTTATTTTTTTTGTTTCTTTTATTTTCTATTGTTATTTTTTTTGTTGTTTACTAAATTGATTAAGGATTAAGTGTTGAATTATTGATGTCAAGGATTGCCTGGTAAAAAACCTCTGTGAGTGAGTAGAGCACATACAAAATTACAGATTACTTATCAGAGAATTGCTGGTCACCAAGCCAAGAAAAAAATTAACAGAATTGTGATTCTGGGAGGCTACTGAAAACAACTATTGAATCTCTGTCCATTATACAAAGAACTCAACCAAAACCTTCAGATACAAATCACCTTCAATAATCAACACTTTAGATTAATTGAGCACCAAGTTATGGGTTTGTTATTTGCTTTGAGATCCCAAAACTTATCTGTAATATTTGGTGCTCCCTATAAGGTATAATTTTACAGAGAACTAGCACCAACTACACCTATCCAAAAGTGGCAGAATCAGAAAAAATAGAAGCAAACTATTTAGGATTTACGAAATTCTTATTTCAATACTACTGTCAACATTTGGAATTAACTCACAATTACATATTAATAGAATTAGCCTTCAATTTTTATGTCAATGAGAAAATTGCCTATCTGTTAAAGATATCAGTAAATACTGAGTCAGCAAAGGAAACTTTTTACAACAAATTAATTCAAAACACTAGTCTACTAACAAACCACAATTTCACATCCATTATTACAGAAATCAATAAAAAAATTGAATATCACATCCAACAAAGATACCCAATTACATATGCCAGTAAAGGAAAAGAAAAACTGCAAACATCAGCAGTAACACCCCAGAAGATACAACCATCCACTTGGAAAAAAACCAGAGTTGAGTTACCAAACAACCCATTCTATCACTATATACCTGAAAGTACTATTAACATAATGTCAGTAAGTGCATCTACATCAAATACAACATTAATATTTGGCTGACTCCCATTTCAAAGTAAACAAAAAAAAACAGATTTATTAGGACCATATGGTAAATATTTTAAAGAATTTAATTCACAATTACCAATACCATCAGGATTTCAATTACCACCACCACCACCAGATTTTGGAACAGTTGATTTATAAAAAGTAACAGAATCAGAAAAAGAAGAAGCTGTGGATCAGAAATTTACTTATCAAAACCCAATCCCAGAAAATCCAGAAAATAAAACTCTAAATATTTAAACTCAGGAAAATTAGAATAATCCAAACTCTAAATTAATTGATTAGCAAAACCTATCTTTAATAAGAATCATTAATTAGCTACTGATTGACCCAATAACCAAACCCCTGCAGCAGCTACCCCAACAACCAAATCAGCAAATTCAACTACTATAAAGACCATTCCAATAACAATTACTTCAACAACAGCAACAATAATTCATGGTGTTTGCACCAATTGTGAAACTGAAAAGATTTACTGACAAAGAAGATAATGCTTAGGCATGAATTAATAACATTAACAAAACAATTACGGCAAATAACTGGGACAATAACAGAGCCCTCCAAGCAATTCTGTACTTTTTTCAAGATACTGCTGATTTATAGTATCAGAGCTTAACTGCCAGACCACAAATCTTCCAGGAATTTAAACTTAAATTCTTGAGATATTTTAGTAATAATAATAGTATTAATTGCTGTTATTCATAGAATATAGGAAGTATATTAACATATAAATTAGCCAATCAGAAGTAGCCGTAGTAAATATGGAATTCCAGGATTCCTCTTAAAGAAATTTCAATTATGTATATATAGTGGTAGCATTAGAAGTAGAAAAAACAGACCTTCCAGTTTAGATTTAATCTAAGCAATCTTCCAACTCACAAATATCCAATAAATAATTATTCTCTATCTCCAATCCACTCTCCACTATCAATACTTTATGTTAATAATAATTGATACTTAATCACACTGGAACAATAGCTCTTGATTACAGCTATTGACATGATACTAACTTACAATTGCTTTTCCTCATTTCTTTATTTTCTTTTATTTTTTTATTTCTTTTTTGTTATTTCTTTGATTTTACTAATTGATTAAGAATTAAGTGCTGAAGTACAGACATCATAGAGACTAGTAAAAGACCCATAAAACAAAAGTAGAACACTTATAGATTTGAGAATAGCTTACCAAGAGGATTATCAGTTACCATGCTGAGAAAAAAATTTGACAGAATTGCGATTCTAAAAGGCTACTGAAACAACTATTAAATCTCTGTTCATTATACAAAAGACTTAACCAAAACCTTCAGATAACAATATCTTTAGATCAAATGCCAATAAATCAATCAAGCACCAAATTATAGATTTGTTATTTGATTTGAGATTCCAAATAATCATCTGTAACATTTGGTGCTCCCTGTGAGGTATAATTCTACAGAAAACCAGTACCAACAAACAAATCATTCAAAAGTGGCAGAAATAGAAATTATAGGGACAAACCATTTAGGATTCGCCAAATCTTTGTTTTAATAGTACAGCCAACAATTAGAATTAAACAATAACCACTTCCAAGCAGAATCAGTTTTTAACTTTTATGTCAACAATAAAATCACAGACTGCTTAGGAAGAACAGTTAACATCAAATCCACAAGAGAAAATTTCTATACAGAATTGTTTCAACATATCAGTCTACCAAGAAATTACAGTTTTGCACCAATTATTAGAGAAATTAATCAAATCATTGAAAGATACACCCAACAACAATTCCCTATTACCTATGTAAACAAAGGCAAAGAAAGATTGCAAACACCAGCAGGAACACCAAAACAGATACAATCACTCATTGAAAGAAAACCCAAGTCAAATTACCAATCAATTCATTATACTATTATATACCAAGAAGTGCCATTAATATCTTCTCAGTAAACGTGTTTACATTACATATGACATTAACATTTGGACAACTTCTATTTTAAAGTAAATAAAAGAAAGCAGAATTACTAAAAACCTATGGTAATTATTTTAAAAGATTTAAATTGTGATCACCAACATCATCAAAATTCTAATCATCACCATGTCAACCAAATTTCAGAAACACAAGTTCCTGGAAGATAACAGAATCAGAAGAGGAGAAAAAAGAAGAAGCTGAAAATCAAGAATTTACTTATTAGAACCCGATTCTGGAAAACCCAGACATTAAAACCCTGAACTTTTAAACTTAGCAAGATCAAAATTTAGAAAATTTGGAAATCAAAACTCCAAATTTTCAAATTCAGCAAAATTAGAACAATTAAAACTCCAATATTAATAATCAACAACACTTACCTCTAGTAATTATCATTAACTTATCACTAGTTGTTCTACAACAACAGCCACCATCACAACCCCAAATTTAATTATCACTTCAACCACCACAACAACCAAACATAGATCCAATAGTCTATATCCCAATAGTCAAACTTAAGAAATTCACAGAAAAAGAGGACAACATACAAGTATGGCTGAATGATGTGGAAAAAGCCATTACTGCCAATGGATAAAATAATGCCAGGGCACTCCAAACCATCTTTTATTTCTTACAAAATACTGCCAACTTGTAGTATTAAAGTTTAGCCATCAAATCTTAAACATTTTAAGAATTTAAAGTTGCATTCTTGAAATATTTCAGTAATAACAACAGTATTAATTGCCTAGCCAACACCTTTACCACAATCAAACAAGAAGAAACAAAAGCAGTTATTACTTACTTGAGATGTTTCCACAGGAATTTGCACCAAATCCAAGCAATTCAAGCTGACTATTTTACAGTGCCTCAGATTCTAAATCAGTTTATCCATGGACTGTGCAGTAGCATCCTTCAATGCATATGTCAAATGCATCTAGCAGATCTTCAAACCACTATTACAAATGCCAGAGACTTTGAAACAGCTGAACTTAAAACTAATCATGCTCAAGCCATCAATCTAGTAATGAATGAATCATCTGAATTGGATTCTAAGTTGAAACAATTCAGTGATTTTATAAACCAAAAATTAGAAGAATACTTAGCTAACAATCAGGTAATCTATCAACCTTTACAACAACACAATAATCAAGAAAACACAAATCATTTCTAGAATCAGTCGTGTCTATTATCCTTGACCAATCAACAGTGGCCACAAGAGACACATATTTGCCACTACTGTGGTAAACAAAGATATTTGAGAATTGACTGCAGATTAAAGATAAATAACCAACAATTGGGAAATCAATATTGAAATCCTGATTGCCAGTTTCCAACTCTGAATTACCAACCCAATTCAGCACCATATCAACTGAATTATCTGCCAATGACACAACAGCCAATATATCAACTATCCATATATCAACTTTTAGTTTATTAACCACAGCCACCAGCAATATATCAACCACCACAGCCACAAATAATTTATTAGACATCTGTAGTTCAAACACTACCATCAAACTCAGCTCAAATAACATTAAGAAACTCTAGATCAAGAGTCACTCAAAATTGAAAATTGGCAATAGTTGTTTACCAACCAATCTCCAGCTCCTTTCACCAATCAACAAAATTACATTCTCAAAATTTGGAAACTAAGTACACCCAAAACCCAAATTTCCAACACTATTTAAGTTTTCTGGTTACTCCAGAAAACACCCAACCCAATAATTTAAAAACCAACCAATAATTAACACTTACCAATAATATTTCATCTGCAACCAGCACCAAAAATGAAACTCTTGCTGCCATATTTCCCTTTGAACTTGAAAAAATGATCTCAGTTCCATTATTTAGTGGAGCCACATTGGACACCAAACCCATAACCATGATGTACACTGATGCCAAAGTGAATGAACACTCCATCAAACTAATCTTAGACAGTAGATCTACTGGCAACATTATTACCAAACAACTTATGGACTAATTAGGTCACTGAGTTGATCACACTGCCAGCACTCATATAATCACTGTTGATGGGGCAACCAAAACCCTTATTGGTAAAATTGATGACTTTTTTTTTGAAGTCAATGGCATCATCATTCCTATCAAAATCCTAATGATGAAAGCAACTCAATATCAAGCATTAGTAGGAAATGACTGGTTATCTAAAACCAACACCATACTTGACTGGATGATGCAGGAGCTCCAACTGAGCCAAAATGGCCAACACATGCAAGTACCAGTTATGTGTGGTCACTTCAAAACCAACAACCCACCAGCACTACTGATAGAATTCGAGGAAGAAAAAGAGAAACCTACCTAAGAAGCCTATCAAGTATTCTGAACTGATGAAGATCACAATGAGCTATTACTGATACTTTCTTGGGACAACAAGGGAAAAAGAAAATGAAAGAAAGAACCTACCTAGAATGCTGACCAAGTCTGAGTAACCAACAATAATTAAGACAAACTAACAACTTGGGAGTAGAAAGAAGATAACAATAAGGGAAAAGGGAAAGAAAAAGAAAAAGATCCAACACTAAACACCACTTACAGCCCATATGCTTACTCTTCACTACTGCCATCTAACTATTGCTGACCAAAATTAGTATGCGTAAATTGTAACAAGAAATTGTTGTCAATAGGTACATGCTATGGTAATGATGAGAAATACTTCACTGCAACAAAGTTTTATTGTTACCTATGTGTTATAAAACAGTTTGAATGCCCAAAAAAACAAAGAAAATGGGATAACAAATCTTGTCTTACATGTGAAACTATTCTGCTTGATGATGAAATATGGAATGACATTCCTGGACGAGAAAGAATGTGTAACAAGACATGTCAGTATATTATCTTGATAAACAACTGGATACATAAAAAAACTCCAATTGACAACATCTGGAAAAAAGCATTGTGATGATTGGAAGGATATCCTCACAATGAACATAAAATCTAAAAAATGGTGAGTGCGAAAGCAAAAGGTGCTACTACCAGTGAGTTATTAGAAATTAAGAATAAACCACTCTTACTGTCCGAACTTAAATATGTCCTTATCTTTAATGTCTTTGGTAATATTGAAAATGATCCAAAAGAATTCCACGAACATTACCAATGATTAGCACCCACTAGGGAAGAACAAAAGCAGCATTTAGAGTAATTGAATATTCAATTATGTCAATATTGCTTAATTCTCTGTGACTTTTAATATTGTAATAAGTGTGATCTTATTTACAATCCACCAACATGCATGATCTACACAATCTCAGAGGAGGAAGAACCAATTAACAGCTGCATATCAGAATCAGATTTTGATCCCAGTTCAAACTTCAACAATGACAATAATAAAAACAACAGTTCCAGTTCTGCTCAATATAACAACAAAATTAATAATGATTCGAACTCCAATTCAAACCCTGAAACATATATTGCACTTTTTAATCTTTCCAAGGAGCAGGAACTCAGATAGTTTAGTGATAATAATGAAGATATCATGCCAGAATGCATGCATAATACTGATGCAGGATTTGATCTAAGATATTCAGGGAAAGATGTCATCAAATTAGAACTATATTCACACATATGTATTAATCTCAAAATAGCACTGGAAATTCTAGCAATAACAATAGTTCAACTAACATCCAGGAATAGTTTAGCAAAAAAGGAAATCAACATTAGAGAAGGGATAATTGACACAAGATATGTAGAAAATATCATTGCAATACTACAAAATGATTTAGAAAAAACATATATTATAGAGCCAAATGAAAAAATAGCACAGGCAATATTCTTGCCACTGGTAAAAGTAGCTCAATTAGTATCAGTAAAAAACAGAAAAGAATTAGAGATTACTACTAGAGGGATACAGAGATTCAAATTCACAGATAGAATAGATGTACTAGTTAATATGGCAGAGAAAGAAATTGTTGACAAAAAAGAAATTATCTCTACCCATCAACCAATTTCTATTCTACCATATGACCAGTACATAGTAGTTATAGAAAGAGAAGTAAAGGATTAGGTACAGATTTTTGAAGCAGAAGCAACACTTTATGAATCAGAAAAAATTGGATTAGTTAATTTACACATACCAACCAAGAACCACAGCCACATAAAAATTCTTATTTACAACAACACAGGAGAAATCATAGAAATACTGGAAAGAACTACCATTGAACATTTAACCACTGAAATCAAAAATTAACAGCCAGACACCATTTCAGATTTTCTACAATTGTGTGAATATGTAGATATCACATCACAAACAATCTATGGATGAAAAAAATGTTATCTGCTTCAGCCAAAACAATTGGAACAAATGAACATGGAAAACTTAGATCTACTACAGCATATGCAGCTTAAAATGTTACTTAACAATTTCAACAATATCTTTGCCAGCAAAAACAAATTTGGCAGAACTGATATTATCCAACATTAAATCAAGATGAGAGATGCAATGCCAATTAAACAGAGAGCATACAGAGTACTACTAGCCAGTCATGAGATCATTTGTCAAAAAATCAATTGGATGCTTGACAACAGGCTAATTCAGCCATCAATGAGTTCATGGTCATCACCAGTAATACTAGTCTATAAGAAGAATGAGAAAATCCACTTTTGTATAGATTACTAGAAATTGAATGAAGTAACAAAAGAAGACAGCTACTCAACTCCAAAGATCCAAGAACTTTTCAATGCTTTTAGAGAAAAAAAATGGTTTTCAACATTAAACTTAGACAATAATTACTGGCAGATAGCCATGAAACTAGAAGATAAAGAGAAAACAACTTTTACAACACAGAAAAGGAACTTTGAATTCGAGATTATGTCATTTGGCTTAATGAATGCTTCAACCATTTTCCAGCAACTTATGGAAATTGTTTATACTGAGCTATTATGGAAATTAGTAGTTGTATACTTGGATGACATCAATATGTTCTTAAAAACATTTGATAATCATCTGCATTATTTCCAACAAGTGTTTAAAAGACTAAAAAGAGCTGAATTAAAGCTAAATGCAATTAAATATTTCTTTGAAAAAACTGAACTCAAGTTTTTGGGACATGTTATGAGCAAAAACAGAATCAAAACAGATCCAGACAAGATTGAGATTGTCAAAAACTTTCCAATACCAAATAATCTCACAGAATTAAGAGCATTCTTGGAATTTGCTGAATACTACTGCCATTTTATCAAAAACTTTTCCAAAATAGCTCAACCATTACACTGACTCCAAACAAAGAACACTAAATATGAATGAACTGAAACTCAACAAGAAGCTTTTGATACATTAAAAAGAAAGCTTATTCAAGCCCCAGTACTGATTTATTCAGATCATAGCAAGCCATTCATAATTACAATCAATGCATCTAGTCAAACATTGAAAGCAGTACTATTGTAGAGAAGCCTGGATGGAAGAGAACATCCAGTAGTTTATGCCAATAGAAGCTTAAGTCCAGCACTAGAACACTTAGCTATTTATTGGGCAGTTATGAAGTGGAAAGAATACTTGAGTCAAAAGTTCAATGTATATACTAATCACAAAGAATTGACTTCAATTCAAAAACAAAAATTTGCAGACAATCACCATACCAGATAGAAAATAGAACTGTCATTATTTAATTATACAGTGCATTACAAAAAAGGAAAAGAAAACAGAAATGCCAACAGTCTGTTGCAAATAAGACAAATCTAAAAACATTTCAACCCAAAAAAAAAAAAAAATATAACAAAACATGAATATACAAAAATACCAACAACTCTAACATTATATAAATACCCAATTGTTTAAGGAGAAATTATCTCAAAAAGAACAAAACAACATAAAACAGCAATCAAAATACTTTATCAATCACCAAAATATACTTTACCAGAAAAACAGAAAGAATCCAGATCAGCCAACCAGAGTAATTACAAGACCAGAGAAAAAGACAATATTGTTCAACATGCACTCAGATTCAACAACAGAACATTTTCATAAAGAAGCAACCATAGAAAGAACCAGAAAAAGATATTATTGGCCATCAATATATCTGAATATTATTCAATATATTAAAAATTGTAATGCTTGTTAAAGAAAAGGTGAAACAAAAACCAGTAAACCATTGAGACCAATCAAAGTAGGACAACTATTCAAATGTATTAGAATTGATTTAGTTAGACCATTAACAATTACCAGCAGAGGCAACAAATATATTGTAGTAGTCATGAATTATCTCACAAAATGGTGTTACTCATAAAAAAAAAACAGATATAGAAAATAGCAGACCAATAAGAAAATAGTATTTAGCATGTGAGTACATTGCTCAGCAATATGGAGCAATGTCAGAAATCATGGCATATTGCTTAGCAATATGGAACAATGTCAGAAAACATGACACATTGCTCAACAATGTAGAGCAATATTAGAAAATTAGAGCACATCACTCAGCAATGTGAGCATTGCTCAAGAAATCATAGCATATCACTCGGGAATGTGAGCAATCTTGTAAAACATCAATCATGTATATATAGCAATAGCATTAAAAGTAGAAAAAAAGGCAGTTAGTTAGAAATTTTCTATTCACAAATAATAAATTAATAAATCATTTACCATCCAAATCCACTCTCCACTATCAACACTTTATGTTAATAGTCATTGATACATAACTACACTGGACCAATAGCTCTTGATTATGGCTATTGATGAGATACTAACGTGTTCATTGCCTTGACTTATTTTTATGTTATTTTTTTTATTTTCTTGTCTTAATTGTTGATATTACTAACTCTATTAAGGATTAATGCATGGGGTATTGATGTCAGGATATAGCATTGGTAAAAGACCCAGAAATAAGGGTAGGACACTTGATTGAGATTAGCTTACCAGAAGAAACACCGGTCATCATGCTGAGAAAAAAATTGATGAAAGTGTGGTTTCGGGAAGCTACAGATAAAACTATTACCACTGAATCTCTGTCTATTATACAAAAAACTTCATGACAAAACCTTTAAATAATACATCTTTAGATTCCATCATCAACAGCTTCAAGTACCAAGTTATGGGTTTATTATCTACTCCAACAACCAAATAATTACCTGTAATATTTGGTGCTCCTTGTGAAGTATAATCTTACAGAGAACCAGCACCAACAAATAAATCAACAGTGGCAGAATCAGAAAGTATAGAAGCAAACCATTTAGAATTCGTGAAATCCTTATTTCAACATTACTGTCAACACTTGGGATTGAACCACAATCAGATATCAGCAGAATCAGCCTTTAATTTCTACATCAACGAAAGAATTGCCTATTTGTTAAAAACACTAGTAAACACTGAATCAGTGAGAGAAACTTTTTATCACAAATTAATCCAAAACACCAGCCTACCAACAAATTATAATTTTGCATCTATCATCACTGAGATTAATAAAAAAATTGAACATCACATACAACAAAGATACCCAATCACTTATGCCAGTAAAGACAAAGGAAAATTACAAACACTGGCAGTAACACTTCAATGGATCCAACCACCTACTTAAAAGAAACACAAAATTAAATTACCTACAAATCCATCATATTATTATACTCCTGGAAGCACCATCAATATCACATTAGCAGGCATGTCTATATTAAACACAACATCAACATTTGGACAATTTCCATTCCAAAGTAAACAAAGGAAAGAAGATCTATTAGGACCATATGGCACATACTTTGAGAGATTCAAATTGAGATCACCAATACCATCAGGAGTTCAATCACCACCACCTTAACCAGATTTCAGAATTACTGATCCGTAGAAACCAACTGAATCAGAAAAAAAACAAGAAGAAGAAGAAGAAAAAGAAAAAGAAGAAGAATCTGAAAATCAAAAATTCACTTATCAGAACTCAATTACTGAAAACCCAGATATTGGGACTCCAAATTTTCAGACTTAGCAAAATCAAAATTTAGAAAATCCAGAAATCAAAACTCCACCAAATCAGAACAACTGAAACCTTAACTTAATTAATTAACAAAACTTACCTCCAAATATTGTCATCGATCAGCCACCAATTGAACTGATTATTGAACCAATTCAACAACAGCAAATACCCTTTTAACAGCCACCACTACAGCAACTTATCTAGCAACCAGGTCAACAACTGCAACAACAGCTTCAACCACTAATACAACAACAGCAACTGATTGCACCAATAGCTTTGGCACTAATTGCAAAACTTGAGAAGTTTACCAGTAAAGAGGATGACGCCCAGGCATAGATCAATGACATTGCCAAAGCCATCATTACAAATAATTGGGATGATGCAAAAACAATGCAAGTTATCCCATATTTCCTAAAAGATACCACCAACTCATAGTATTATAGCTTGGCCCAGAAACCCCAAAATTTTAATGTATTTAAAATAGAATTCCTAAGATATTTCAGTGATAATAACAGCATCAACCACCTGGTAAGTACTTTCACCACCCTAAAGCAAGAAGACACAGAAGCAGTCACCACTTACTTGAGACACTTCCACAGAAATCTGTGCCAAATTCAAGCTATCTAAGCTGATTACTTTACAGTACCACAAATCTTAAATCAGTTCATCAGAGGCTTATGCAGTAGCATTCTTTAATGAATATGTCTAATATATCCAGTAGACCTTCTTACTGCAGTCACTTATACTAGAGATTTTGAAGCTGCTGAGTTAAAAGCCAACTATGCCCAAGCTGTGAATTTAGTAATGAATGAATTATCTGACTTGGATTTTAAACTGAAACAATTCAGTGATTTCATTAATCAAAAATTAGAGGGATACTTAACTAACAATCACCCAATTTATCAGTCTCTTCAATGACATAATAATTAGGGAAATGCAAATTGTTTCCAAAATCAGTTGCATCCATCATCATCAACAAATTAGCTGTGGCAACAAGAAATGCAAATCTGCCACAACTGTGGTAAACAAAGTCACATTAGAGCCGATTGCTGTGCTTATAGTAACCCACAATTGGAAAATTAATACCAGAATCCCGATCACCAGTTCTTTACTCCAAATTATTACTAGAATCAAAATCAATATCAATCCGCTTACTTGCCAATAATGCCAATTTATCAAACACCAGTATATCAACCTTAAATATATCAACTGCAGCCACCTATAATATATCAACTGCAGCCACAAATAATCTATCAACCACAACAATCAATTCAAACACTGCCCTAAAACCAATCTATAATAACATCTGAAAATCTCAGATTCAAAGTAATCCAAAACTGGAGATCAGCAATAGTGGTTCACTAACCAATCTCCAGTTCATCAAATTAATCATCAGGATTATGCCAGCAGAATTCAGAAACTGGGTATAATCAAAACCCAAGTTCCTAGAACTACTTAAGTCTTTTGGTTACTTCAGAAGATGCTGCATCTAGCAAACAAGAAACCAACCAAAAGCCACTTACTTGCAACATTCCACCAGCTGCCAGCACTGAAGACGAATCACTTGCTACCATATTTCCATTTAAACTTGAGGAAATCACATCAGTTCCATTATTCAGTAGAGCCACTCTGGACACCAAACCAATAACCATGATGTATACTAATGCTAAAGTCGATGGTCAGTATATCAAACTGATCTTGAATAGTGGATCAGCTGACAGCATCATCACCAAACAACTCATGGATCAATTAGGTTGCTGAGTTAACAGAGCTGCCAGCACAAGGATTATCACAGCTGATGGAACAACCAAAACTCTTATTGGCAAGATTGATGACTTTCCTTTTGAAGTCAATGGCATCATAGTCCCTATCAAAGTTTTGGTGATGGAAGCCACTTAATACCAAGCACTAGTTGGTAATGACTGGCTTACTAAAACAAATGCCATACTAGATTGGACAATACAAGAGCTTCAACTTAGCCAAAATGGTCGACATACATGTATACTAGCCATGTACAGCCACTTCAAGACTATCAACACACCAGCACCACTCATCAAGTTTGAGGAAGAAGAAAAAAAACCTATCTGGGAAGCCTATCAAGTTTCGTAGACTGACAACGACCACAATAAACTACTGCCAATACTCTTCTGGAACAACAATGACAATAAAAAAGGAAAACAAAGAGAAGAACATACCTAAAGAACCATCATCGATGCTTGGACTGATGACAGCCAAAGTGAGTTGCTACCAACAATAAGCTGGGAGGAAAAAAGGAAAGGGAAGGAAAAAGAAAAAAACATACTTGGAGAAATTGAACTCACAGAAAACACAACCAAAGGATGGACAAGCTCATACTCCATTTGCCAGCCATTATTACAGCCACCATTTATTCCACTTAAATGCAAAGACTGTGAAAAGAAACTTTTTTCCATGGAAGCATGGATCATACCAGATGAAAACCACTGGACGTGAACACATTATTACTGCAAACCATGCTATCACGAATGCTATAGATATTCAAAGCACCAAGACAAGTGAAACAACAAACCATGTCTCACTTGTGGTGAACAGCTACTTAATGAAGAGATGTGGAATGACATTTCTGGTCAAGGAAAAACATGTAACACTTCGTGCCAGTACACGATTCTCATCAGTAACTGGGTGAGTCATGACATGCCCATAACAACAATTTGGCATAGAGTGATTAACCAATTGGATGGCTATCCACATGACGAGGATGAGATCTGGCAAATGGTGAATGCCAAAGTCCAAAGAGCCACACCCAGTGAAATTCTGGAAGTTAAAAACAACCTGTCTGAACAGGTTGATATCATCTTCATTCTAAATTCAGATGTCTTTCTCAACATAGAAACCAACTCAGAAGACTTCCATGAGCATTACCAAAACTTGGCACTTACCAGAGAAGAACAGAAAGAGCATTTAGCACAGCTAAATACTTGATTATATAACCACTGTTTAATTATATGTGATTTTCAATATTGTAATAAGTGTGACCTCATTTACAATCCACCAATCTGCATGATCTACACAATCTCAGAAGAAGAAGAACCAATCAACAGCTGCACATCAGAATTAGAATCAATTTTCAATCCTGATTCAAACTCCAACAACGATGATGATGAAAATAATGGTTCTAGCTCTATTCAAAATAGCAATAACAATGACAACAATTCTAATGCAGATTCAAACTCTAATTCAAACTATAAACAATATATTACACTCCCTAATCTTACCAAGAAGCAGGAACTAAAATAGTTCAGTGACAATAATGAAGGTATCATGCCAGAACATGCACATGATACTAATGCAGAGTTTGATCTAAAATATTCTGGAAAAAATGCCATCAAATTAGAACCACATTTGCACACTTGTATTGATCTAAAAATAGCACTGGAAATTCTAACAACCACAATAGTTCAACTAGCATCTAAGAATAGTCTAGCAAAAAGAGGAATTAACATTAGAGGAGGAATAATTGATGCAGGATATGTGGAAAATATTATTGCTATGTTACAAAACAATTCAGAAAAGGCCTATGTAATAGAGCCAAACAAAAAAATAGTGCAGGCAATATTTCTGCCTCTGGTCAAAATAGCTTAGTTAGTATCAGTAGGAAATAAAGAAGAATTAGGAATAACAGCAAGAAAGATACAGGGATTTGGATCAACAGATAGAGTAGATATACCAGTTAATATAGTGGAAGAAAAGATTATTGACAAGGAAGAAATTATCTTCACCAGTCAACCATTTCCATTCCACCATATGATCAGTATATGGTAGTTATAGAAAGAAAAATGAAGGATTAGAACCAGATTTTTGAGACAGAAACAGCATGTTGTGAATCAAAAGAAATTGGACTCATTAATCTCACCAGCCAGGAATTACAACTGCATCAAAATTTCCATTTACAACAACACTGGAAAGATTATGGAGATACCAGAAGGAACCATCATAGGACATTTAACTAATAAAATAGAGGACCAACTACCAAACCCCATTCCAGACTTTCCACAGCTTTGTAGATATGTTGACATCATATCACAAACAATATATGAATGAAATAAATGTTATTTCTTTCAACCAGAACAATTAGAACAAATAAATATGGGGAATCTAAACTCACTTTAACACATGCAGCTGAAGATATTGCTCAACAAGTTTAATGACATCTTCGCCAGCAAGAATAAATTCGGCAGAACTGACATCATCCAATACCAGATCAAAACTGGAGATGCTATGCCAATAAAACAATGAGCATACAGAGTACCACCTACCAGCCATGAAATCATTCATTAAGAAATCAACCAGATGCTTGACAATGGGTTAATTCAGCCATCAATGAGCTCATGGTCATCACCAGTAGTACTTGTCTGGAAAAAAAATGGGAAAATTCACTTTTGTGTAGACTATAGAAAGCTTAATAGAGTCACACATGGAGACAGCTATTCAACTCCACAAATTCAGGAATTATTCGATGTTTTTGGAAGAAACAAATAGTTCTCAACATTGGATTTAGATAGTGGTTATTGGCAAGTAGCCATAGATTCAGTAGACAAAGAAAAAACTGCATTCACAACATAGAAGGGAAATTTTGAATTTGAAGTAATGCCATTTGGCTTAACAAATATGCCAGCCACATTCCAATGACTAATAGAAATAGTATATACTGGCTTGTTGTGGAAATCAGTAGTCATTTATTTAGACAACACCAATGTGTTCTCCAAAACATTTAATAATCATTTGTATCATTTACAACAAGTGTTCAAAAGGCTACAATGAGTAGGGCTAAAGTTAAATGCCAATAAGTGCTTCTTTGACAAGACAGAATTAAACTTTTTAGGGCACATAGTAAGCAAAGACAGCATCAAAATAGATCTAGAAAAGATAGAGATAGTCAAGAACTTTTCAGTATCAACCAATATGATGGAGTTAAAATCATTCTTGGAATTTGCAGGCTATTATTGACACTTCATCAAAAACTTTTCCAAGATAGCCCAACCACTCAATTATTTCCAAACCAAAAATGTGAAATATGAATAAACAGAAGCACAACAAGAAGCTTTTGATATTCTAAGAAGAAAGCTTATACAAGCTTCAGTACTGATCTATCCAGATTACAACAAACTGTTCATTATTACTACCGATGCATCAGGCCAAGCATTGGAAGCAGTACTATTACAAAGAAGACTGGATGGAAGAGAACATCCAGTCACATATGCCAGCCAAGGTTTAACTCCAGCTGAAAGAAATTATGGAACACCAGAATTAGAACACTTAGCAATTTATTGGGCAGTCATGAAATGGAGTGAATACTTGAGCCAGAAGTTTGATGTATACACAGATTACAAGAGATTAACAGCACTTTATAAACAGGAATTTGGAGATGGAAAACAATTAAGATGGAAAATGGCACTATCACCATATACTTACACTATACATTATAAAAAGGGAAAAGACAATGAAAATGCCAATGGTTTGTCGTGAATGAGACAAATCTAAAACATCTTAACACAAAAAAAAATAACAAAAGATGAATATACAAAAATATCAACAACTACAACATTATATAAATACTCAACAGTTCAAGGAGAAATTATCTCAAAATGAGCAAAATAATATTAAACAACAATCAAAATATTTTATCAATTATAAAAATATACTTTACCAGAAAAACAAAAGAAATCCAGATCAACCAATAAGAGTTGTCACAGAACCAGAGAAAGAGACAATATTATTTAACATGCATTCAGATTCAACAGCAGGACATTTTCATAAAGAAGCAACTATGGAAAGAACAAGAAAAAGATACTATTGGCCATCAATGTATCCAGATATTATTTAATATGTTTAGAATTGTAATACTTATTAAAAAAAAGGTGGAACAAAACCCAGTGAACCATTAAGACCAATCAAAATGGGACAATCATTTGACTATATTAGAATTGATTTAGTCGGACTATTAACAATTACCAGCAGAGGCAACAGATATATTGTAGTAGCCATGGACTATCTCACAAAATGGCCAAAAGCAAAAGCCATTCAAAGAGCAGAAGCAGAATTCATTGCCAAATTTGTTTATCAAGATTTGATTTGTCGACATGAATGTTCAAAAGAACTACTATTAGATCAAGAAACTCACTTTGTGAACAGAACATTAGTGGAATTAAGTCACTGATTCGGAATCAAAAGACCAGTATCATCACCATATCATCCACAAACAAATGGTTTAGTTGAAAGATTTAATAAAACATTGTGTGAAGCAATTGCCAAAATCAGTCAAAAAAATCAAGAAGAATGAGATTTGTTTATACTATCAGTATTATTTGCTTATTAGACAATAAAGCAAGATACCACACAAGCAACACCATTTGAATTGGTATATGATAGAACAGCAACATTACCAGTTGAGATAAAAGTCAATACATATCCAACTGAACCAATAACAGAAGATAATTTCCAAGAAATCTTGTTGAAAAGAACATATAACTTAATGAAAACACTGGAAAACAGACAACAAAAAGCAGCTAATAATATCCAAAAGTCACAAAAAAAACAAAAAAAAAGATATAATAATCAACTACTAGACAAACCAGTTGAATTCAAGATTGGAGACAAAGTACTTTTACATTATACCAAAATGGAAAAACAATAGAATAGAAAATTTGACCCCAAATGGGATAGACCATTTTACATAAAAGAAATTCTTGGAAATGAAACTTATAAATTAAGATGAGACAACAAAATCTTAGCCAAAGCAGCACATAGTGATTGACTAAAACCATATTACCAAATAGCATCATCATCCATCAATAACATTCCACAATTAGGAGTACAACAAATACTAGTCCAACCAAATGAGATTCCACAAGATTTGGAACCAATCATAATTATTGGACCAAACACATAAAATCAAACAATAAAAGAGTATATAAAGACACAGTATATGCAACAAAAGCAACCAAGAAAATGAAAATACCAGATCATATTTACACTATAGCTTAACAATTATTCTAGGCCTTAAGTTAACAACCTTTAGACTTAAAAATTATCATTAACAACCAAACAATTTGCTATCAAAACACCAAAAGTAAGACAAAAAATATGCCATATTAGCAGTTACCAAAGAATAATAAAAATGGGTCAGATAACATAATAAAAAAAGTAAAGAACACTTTTGGGAAAATATTTATTATGGCACCAACAAAAGAATTTACAAAAGAGAATTGAAAACAATGGACAGAACAACTTCTAATATCATACTGTTACTACTAGTTAGGTCGAAAGTTGAATATTCAAGAGTTGTATATTAACAAATCCAAAAGGATATTTAACCAAAACATAATACAGCAAATCAAAGAATTTATTGGGAAAAAGACAAACTCAACACTACATGTAAGAACAATTTACTGACTGCACAATATATTTTAGAACTATCCAAAAATACTGTTATACTCTGACATGGAAACCATAACTATTAACCAATGAGAAAAAATAAACAATACACAAGTAGAAGACGTGAAGAACAGAATCGAACAAACAATACTTGAAAAAGAAGTATTAGAATTAATTTAAAACAAAGATTTTGATAGAGCTCAATATTAAAAGGAGGAGATAATGTTACTCATAAAAGAAAAAAAACAGATATAGAAAATAGCAGACCAATAAAAAAATAGTATTTAATATGTGAGTATATTGCTCAGCAATATAGAGCAATATCAGAAATCATGGCACATTGCTCAACAATATGGAGCAATATCAGAAAACATGGCATATTGCTCAGCAATGTGGAGCAATATTAGAAAATTAGAGCATATTGCTCAGCAATATGAGCATTGCTCAAAAAATCATAGCACATCACTCAGAAATGTAAGTGATCTTATAGAACATCAATCATATATATATAGCAGTAGCATTAAAAGTAGAAAAAAAGACAGTTAGTTAAAAATCTTTCATTCACAAATAATAAATAAATAAATCATTTACCATCCAAATCCACTCTCCACTATCAACACTTTATATTGATAGTTATTGATACATAACCACACTGAACCAATAGCTCTTGATCACAGCTATTGACGGAATACTAACATGTTCATTGTCTTGGCTTATTTTTATATAATTTCTTTTATTTTTTTGTCTTAATTGTTGATATTACTAACTCTATTGAGGATTAATGTACAGGGTACTAATGTCAGAATATAGCATTAGTAAAAGACTCAGAAATAAGAGTAGGATACTCGATTGAGGTTAGCTTACCAGGAGAAACACCAACCATTACACTGAGAAAAAAATTGACAAAACTGTGGTTTCAGGAAGCTACAGATAAAACTATTATTACTGAATCTTTGTCCATTATACAAAGAACTCCATGACAAAACCTTCAAATAATACACCTTCAGATTCCATCATTAACAGCTTTGAGTACCAAGTTATGGGTTTGTTATCTACTTCAACAACCAAATAATTACCTGTAACAATGGCCAGAAGCAAAAACCATTTAAAGAGCAGATGCAGAATCCGTTGCCAAATTTGTTTATCAAGATTTAATTTGTCGATATAAATGTCCAAAAAAACTACTATTAGATCAAGAAACTCACTTTGTAAATAGAACATTGGTAGAATTAAGTCAAAGATTTGGGATAAAAAATCATTATCATCACTATACTATCCATAAACAAATGGGTTAGTCAAAAGGTTTAACAGAACACTGTGTGAAACCATTGCCAAAATCAGCCAAGAAAACCAGAATGAATGAGACTTGATTATACCATCAGTATTATTTGTTTATTAAACAATGAAACAAAACACTACACAAGCAACACTATTTGAATTAGTATATGATAAAACAGCAACACTACCAATTAAAATAGAAGTCAAGACATATCCTACAGAACCAATAACAAAAGAGAACTTTCAAAGAACATTGTTAAAAAAAACATATGACTTAATAGAGACACTAGAAAACACATGGCAAAGAGCAGCTGATAACATCCAAAAGTTACAAGAAAAACAAAAAGAAAGACACAATAACCAACTACCAGAGAAACCAGTTGAATTCAAAATTGGAGACAAAATACTTCTATATCGTACCAAAACAGAAAAATAATAGAGTGGAAAATTTAACCCCAAATAGGATGAACCATTTTACATAGAAGAAATTCTTAGAAATAGAGCTTATAAATTAAAGTTGAACAACAAAACCTTAACCAAAGCAGCATATAGTAATTGACTGAAAAATATTACTATATAGCATCATTATCTACCAATAATATTTCACAATTAGAAGTACAAGGAATACTAGTTAAACCAAATGAGATTCCACAAGATCTAGAACCAATTATAATTATTGAACCAAACATGTAAAATTGAACAATCAAAAGAGTATATAAAGACATGGTATACATGACAAAAGACAGTAAAAAATGGAAATTACTAACAGCATTTACTCACTAGCACAACAACTTTTTTAACTGATACAACAACAAGAGATAAAAATTACAATTAACCAACAAACTATCTAATACACAAACACCAGAAAAAAACCACGAGACAAAATATAGTGTTATCCGAATAGAAAAACCAATCCGAAGTTATGAAGAAACTTGATCAGAATGTGACATAACACAGAATAGCATACAATAATATTGAATAATGTGTTATAACTTAGGATAGTGCACAATAACATTGAATAACATATTATAACTTAGGATAGCACAAGATAACATGTTACAACATGGAATAACACAGAATAATACTAGATAATATGTTATAACATAGGATAACTAGTAATAATGTAGAAGAACAAAGCAATAACAGAAATAACAAAGCAATAGTTAGCAATAACAAAACAATCAGAAGCAATCCTGTAAAACCAAAAAAATGTATAAAAGCAAGTAGTAGTAAAAGATAGAAAAACAGGACAGATAAATACAAACTACTAAACAAAAAACAAATATTCATCACCCCTTCTTATTTATTATATTTTCATATTCATCTTCTAAAATAAATCAATTATCAAAGAAATCAGAATCACAAATTCATGTTCTCGAACTGTATGGGATTTACATGAATTAACCATTGTTTCATATCTTCGTTTTAAGACAGATGCACTTAGCATAACTGTCTTGAACTATTAATGATTTGGACCAATCACTCTTGATTATGGTGATTGATAATACTAATTTATCTTTTTTTTTTCTTTTTTTTTCTTTTTTTCTTATTTTTTTTTGTGAAATGACAACATAGTAAAATTGACTGTCTGAAAATAGACTTTGTAATAGCCTGGTAAAAAAGAGAGGCTCCCCCTAGGTTTTAGATATTAACATTATCTTGTTAGCTTACCAGAAGGGCAAAAAGACACCACCAGACCCTAATGACTGCACTCATTAGCTCAGAGAAGAAAGCTTATATTTACGAAAGACATTGTAATTGACGAAAGACAAACTCTGTGCCTTATAACCAAAGAACTTAACAGGTAAATTCACATCCAGAAATAGATCTTCAAAAACTGATAATTGAGACTAAGCCAACAGAATTATGTAGAAGACGCATTACCAATAATTGAAAGCACCAAACATTACCATCTTCATTACTCACCAAGTTTACCCATAACATTTGGTGCTTCCTGTGAAGTTATAAATTCACAAAGACAGAGCACTCCAGAAATACACAAAAGTGGCGACTATTAGAACAGTAGAAAAGGATCACTTCCCATACAGAAGAGCACTATTTCAATACTTTCAAAAAAACTTAGGAATACCAGCAGAAACCACTTATGCAGAAAGTAATTTTTGTAACTATATTAATGCAAAAATTGATTGCTTATTAGGCCGCGCAACTGACACAGGAAGACTGAGAGAACAAATTTATCAAAGCTTATTAGGGTACTTAACAGCCACAACCACTTGAGCAATTGCTAAAACTCTGTGCATAATTAATACAGACATTAAATATTACATGGCAAAATGATTCTTTCAAGTACAAAAACTAGTGGAATTTGACTCTGAGGAATACGAAGATGAATCTAACAACTCCATAACTGTCCAAGCTAAGTTCATGGTCAACAAGAAACCAAGATTCCTCTTCCTAATAACTCCATTATACTATCAGACACCCCAAAGTAGAATTGTATTCAACCCACCCCCAGAAACTCAGTTAAAAACACCACAAACTCCTGAAAATCTATACCTTTGGAATCAACATAGTTAGACCAAATCATTAGGAAAATACAAATTGTTGTTTGGAAATCTCTCTCCAACACTTAACAAAACAGACAGAAATATATCGATATGGAAACCACTGCCAACTCAACCATTGACTGAATCATCAACCACTCTCTCTGAAAAAACAGCTATCCTCCAGCCTATTGGGAAAATTAACAAAGGAAAACAATCAGAATTAGCACCAGGAAAACACTCTAACACACAAACACCAAACCCTCTGGCATCAATCAGTAAGCCTCTACCTACTCACCAGATCATGGCTTACCAAGATATTGCCAAATTAGAGAAATTCTCCAGTGAAGAAGATAACGTATATATATGGATTGTGGAAGCCGAGAAAGTTATTACTGCCAACAATTAGGATAATGATAGGACTATTTAATCATTGCCATTCTTTCTGACTGGAACTACAGACTCATAATATCAAAGCCTTGCAAAGAAACCAACTGACTTTGTTGTCTTTAAACTTGTCTTTCTGCAATACTTCTGTGACTCCAATACTCTCATCAGATTACAAAATCAGTTTAGTATCATAAAACAAAAAAACCACAAAGCAGTAACCACTTATCTTGGACAATTCAACCAAATTTTTCATCAAATCCAGCCCATTGAAAGGGATTACTACACTGTGGTGCAAATCCTTAACCAATTTGTCAAAGGATTAAAAAGCAGTTTCCTCTGATCCATAAGACCCCACCACCCAACAAACCTATAAGAAGCAGTTACTTTTGCTTGTGACTTTGAGTCAGCAGAACAAGAGACTAACCATACTCAAGCCATTAATCTGGCTATCAATAGAACATCTAATATCAACACAAAAATAACTCAATTAAATAAAAAATTAACTCAGAAAATTGAGAGATTTTTAGCTAGTACCATAGGACCCTACCAACCACCACAACGAAGAGATAGTAATAACACCAGATACCAACAACAACAGAATCACCAGCAACAACAACAACCTTAGAGATCCAATTTCCACAATTGTTACTATTGCCAGAAACCTGAACACATTATCCAAGACTGCTGTAAGAAAGTAATAGACCAAAACCAAGAAAATTAATATTAACATCTGAAATACCCTCAAAACATAGTATTCCAATACCCTACGCCTCAATATCAACCACCTCAATACTTACCACAAATACAGTATACCCAGCAACCACTTCAGACCTACTACCAGTCTTCACAGCCAATGACTCAAGCAGCACCCCAGTACTAAAGTCCTATTAATAGCCAATCTAAGCATTGTGTGATTAATTCCAACCAAGGATGGAGAAATCTCAGCAACAATCAAAGGCTGATTAACAGTGTACCATTGCAATCCCTAAATCATAGTAATGCCCCATCTTGACCAGCACCAACCAGATACTTTAACCAAGCCTCATATCTTGGTCTTACTGAAAATCAGGATTTTTATAGTTCTAAATCTTTAGAAGGGAAGGATGTAGGAGAGACTCCCACTCCTTCAAAGCAAAATCAAATCAACAATACTATTCTATCCGCCATCATTACCGAAGACACTACCCTTGTTGTTATATTTCTCTTCAACATTGACCATCTAAACACCACTAGTCTTTTTAGTGGAGCTGCCATTAATTAGGATAAACCAATCACAGCTCTGTACACTGATGCTAGAGTTGGGAACATAGATATTAAGTTAATTCTAAACAGCAGTTCAGCAGGCAGTATAATAATGAAACAACTCATAGATTAATTAGGTTATTGAATAGATCGTGCCACAACTGCCCAAATTATTACTGCAGATGGCAATATCAAGACTTTTATTGGAGAAATTGATAATTTCCCCTTTGAGATCAATGGAATCCAGATTTCTATTAAAGTCCTGGTCATAGAAGCCATGCAATATCAAGCCTTTGTTGGAAATAACTAATTGGCCAAAGCCTATGCCATTCTTGACTGGAACACACAGGAATTATAGATTACCTTTAATGAACAACATGTCCAAGTCTCAGCTATGTGTAAACACTTCCAAGTCCAAAGCTCAGAGGAACCATTAATTGAATTTGAAGACACAATACCACCACCTACCATAGAAATCTATCAAGTTTTGTGGGCAGACAATTTCCAAACAAAGTTATCCCCACTACTAACTTGGGAAGAAAAAGGAAAGAAAAAAACAGAAAAACTACAATTGGCACCTGCAGGCTATTCTGCCCCAAGTCAAGAAAGTTAATGGTATCAAGCCTTGAAATTAAACTGTGTCAACTGTGCGAAAAAGTTATCCTCTATGGGCACGTGTATAGGAAATTATGAAAAATGGCCAACTGCCACAAAATACTATTGCAGACCATGTGTAATGGAAAGATTTGGAAGACTGAAATGACAAGGCAAATGGGACAGTACACTATGCCTTGCCTGTAGTGAGATTCTATCAGATAGAGGATTCTGGAATGATGTCCCTGGCAGAGTAGGGACATGTGACAAAGCGTGTCAATATATTATCTTGATTAATGATTGGGTACAAAAAAGAACCCCAATCGAAGCCAGTCAGAGATAAGTCCTCAATAGATTGGATGGCTATCTACATAATGAACACAAAATATGGAGGATGGCAAGTGCCAAATTTGAAGATGCCACACTTAATGAAATACAAGAAATCAAAAAAAACCCATTTGTACCCGAATACAAAGAACCTGATTACATCATTGAAGATTTTTTTACTGATGACTCGGATGTGTTTCAGGACTGTTACCAAGAATTGGCCCCAACCCAAGAAGAACAAGAACAGAGACTAGCTGACCTAAACATAAAATTATGTGATCATTGCCTAATCCCTTGCCATTTCCAGTATTGTGACAAATGTGACCTCATGTTCAATCCACTGTCAAAAATATTACACCTTATTGACAAACTACCAGAATCTGAAGAAGAAGTCAAGTTAATAGTTGAGGACATGTCATTTCAAAAGCCTAATGAAGCTATTGAAACAGAGCAGTATCTTGCATATCCTGACCTATCTAAAGAATTAGAATTAAAATAGTACAGTGACAATGAAGAAGAAATCTGTTCTGAAAGAGTGCATGACACCAATATTGGTTTCAACTTATGATACCCCAGACAATCATCTATAATTATAGCCCCACATTCCCTTGTAAAAATAGATCTTAAGATAGCATTAGAAATTCTTGTTAACACAATAGTACAAGTTGCCTTTCAATTTAGTCTAGCCAAGAAAAAAATCAACATAAAAGGAAGAATCATTGATGCCGGTTACACGGAAAACATTATTATGATGCTACAGAACAATTCAGACAGACTCTACAAAATAAAATCACAAAAAAAGATTGCCTAAGCTATTTTCCTACCCCTAGTCAAAATACCCCAATTAACTCCGGTAACAACCCAAAAAGAATTAGGCCTTACTGCCTGAGGAATCAACAGATTTGGATTAAGTAAAAGAGGAAACATACCAATTAACTTCATGGAAGAAGATAATAATCAGGTAGAACTTATCTACATTAACACAGTCATCTCCATTCCCTTTTACCGACAATACCTCCTCAAGATAAATTGAAAGATCCAAGATCAAGCCCTGTTATTTGAAGCCAATCCTGAAATCTGTTCTCTAGCCAATGTTGCTAACTTATACCTACTGGCCAAAGTCCATAAACACTTCAAAATCTCCATCCACAATTCCACAGAAAATGTAATTGAAATCCCCAAAGGAACTCTCATTGGTTCCATTTCACCAGACATTCAACATTCTGAAAAACCCCAGTCCATTCTAGATTTTGCACAGCTATTTTTATTTTGCAATATCACTTCACAAGTATAAAATTTGCCAAAAAAAAATTACTTGTTTACACTGGAGAAGATCAATAAATTAAATTTAGGAAACTTAAGTACTTTGCAACAAATGCAATTCAAAGTCCTTCTGAATCAGTATGCTAATGTCTTTGCCAGCAAAAATGAGTTCGGATGTACTGACATCATAAAGCATCAGATTGATATGAGAGACACTTGATCTATTAAACAACAAACTTACTGAATACCCCCATCTGGTAACAACCTTATCAAATAAGAAGTCCAACAAATGCTTAACAATGGCCTGATCAAAGAATCATTAAGCCCTTGGTCTTTTCCAGTAGTCTTGGTCACCAAAAAAAATAGAAAGGTGCAATTTTGCATAGATTACTGAAAACTAAATAGCATCACATGAGGAGATAATTATCCCACTTTCTTCATCCAAAAAATTCTGAACAATCTAAAGAAAAAGAAATAGTTTTCATCATTAGATTTAGCAAATGGTTACTGGCAAGTTAAAATGAACCCCAAAGACAAAGAAAAAACAGTGTTTACTACTCGAAACAGAAACTTCGAGTTTAATGTAATGCTTTTTGAACTCTGTAATACTCCCGCCACATTTCAGCATCTCATAGATATTGTATACAAAGAAATTCTGTGAAAATCAGTTGTAGTATATCTAGACAACACAAATGTTTTCTCTAATATGTTCGACAATCATTTGCTCCATCTGCAACAAGTTTTTGAATGCCTTTGTAGTACCAGATTGAAATTCAACTCTGATAAATGCTTCTTTGAAAAAACTAAGTTAAAGTTTCTAGAACATGTAATTGGTAAAGACGGAGTCAAATCTGATCCAGATAAGGTCTGAAAAGTCAAGAATTTTCCAGCCCCAATCAACCTCAGAGAATTATGAGAATTTTTAGGATTGGCAGACTATTATCATCGATTTGTTAAAGGTTTCTAGAACATCACAAAACCACTCCATCATTTGTTGTCTAAATACATACTGTACTTGTAGAAAGAAGAGCAACAGAAAGCATTTGACTATCTCAAGCAGCGTTTGATCACATCCTCCATCCTGATTTATCCAAATTTTACTAAATGGTTTATTGTTACTATGGACATCTCGAAAAATGCTCTAGGAGCAGTATTATCCCAGATAGGACCAGACAATAAAGAACATCTAGTTGTTTACACCAGTCGCAGTACAAACCTGGCAGAAAAGAATTACAACACAACAGATTTGGAATGTCTTGCCATTTATTGGGCCATACAGACTTGGAAATATTACTTCAGTCAACCATTTAACCTATATACCAATCACAAAAGACTTATTTGATTACTCAATAATTCACAATTAGAAAGAAAATATGCAAAATGGAGTATTTATCTGCAACAATTCTCACTCAAAGTTTATTACAAGGAAGGATTCAAGAACACCAATGCCAACAGTTTGTCAAGAATGCTACAAACCTAATCTCAGACTCATAGACACACTTACTTATCAATGACTACATTAGTATCTATCAACATTATGTTTCAAGGAGATATTATCTTAACAGGAATGAGGTACTATATGAAAACAAACCCGAAATTATTTTATTCAAGACAACTAACTATATTAATGAGAACATCGAAACTGTCCCATTCCACAACGAGTTATAAAAAACAGTGAAAAGAAAACTATATTACATAATATGCATTCTGATCCAACTGCAGGACACTTTAACAAGGATGCTACTCTCGAAAGAACACTAAATTTATATTATTGGCCAACAATATACAAAGACATTTTCGAATATGTGCTCAATTGTAATGCATGTTAGCAAAGAGGAGGAGCAAGATCAACAGAACCACTTCGATCCATTTCAGTTGGAAATCTATTTGATAGAATCAGGATTAATTTGATTGGACCTCTCTTGATTACATCCTAAGAAAATCACTATATTGCTGTAGCCATAGACTATCTTACAAAATGGCCAGAAGCCAGAGCAATCCAAGTGGCTAACACTAAAACAATAGCTGAATTTGTGTATCAAGACTTAATTTGCTGACATGGATGCCCGAAAGAATTATTATCTGATTAGGAAACACATTTTGTTAATAATATGCTAACTGAACTAAGCCAACAGTTTGGAATAAAATGACCCTTATTGTCACCATACCACTCACAAATGAAAACATAAAAACAGATACATACGATTTTGCAGAAGCTCAATTCTAAAAAAAGAGAGATAATATTACCCAAATAGAAAAACCAATCCAAAGTTATGAAGAAATGTGACCAAAATGTGACATAACACAGAATAGCACGCAATAATATTGAATAATGTATTATAACTTAGGATAGCACACAATAATATTGAATAACATGTTATAACTTAGAATAATGAAAGATAATGTGTTACAATATAGGATAATACAGAATAACACTAGATAATATGTTATAACATAGAATAATTAGTAATAACATAGAAAAATGAAGCAATAACAAAAATAACAAAGCAATAGTTAGCAATAAGAAAACAATTAGAAGCAATCTTGTAAAACCAAAAAAATGTATAAAAGTGAGTAGTGGTAGAAGGTAGAAAAACAGGACAGATAGATATGAACCATTAGACAAAAAACAAATATCCATCACCTTTTCTCATTTATTATATTTTCATATTCATTTTCTGAAATAAATCAATTATCAAAGAAATCAGAATCACGAATTCATGTTCTCAAACTGTGTGGAATTTATGTAAATTAACCATTGTTTTGTATCTTTGTTTTAAGACAGATGTGCTTAGCATAACTGCCTTAGACTATTAACAATTTGGACTAATTGCTCTTGATCATGGTGATTGATGATATTAATTTATCTTTTTTTTTTTTTTCTTTTTCTTTCTTTCTTATTTTCTTTTTGTGGAGCGGCAACATAGTAAAATTGACTGTCTGGGAATAGACTTTGTAATAGTCTGATAAAAAAGAGAGGCTCTCCCTAGGTTTTGGATATTAATGTTATCTTGTTAGCTTACCAGAAGTGTGAAAAGACACCACCAGACCCTAATAACTGCACTCGTTAGCTCAAAAAAGAAAGCTCACATTTATGAAAGACGTTGCAATTGACGAAAGACAAACTCTGTGCCTTATAACCAAAGAACTCAATAGGTAAATTCACATCCAGAAATAAATCTTCAGAGACTGATAATCAAGACTAAGCCAACAGAATTACACAGAAGATGCATTACCAATAATTGAGAGCACCAAACATTACTATTTCTATTATCCACCAAGTTTACCCATAACAATGGAGAAAAACAGAGAATACTGGACAAGATAATCACAAAAGTGAAATTGGCAATAGAAACACAATCAAAAGTTATCCAATATTAAGAGTTGATGATAAAAACTTGAAATTGGTGGATACAACAATTTCCAAGAAACTTTTGTTACTTTTATTTGGGACAACACTTGAATATCCAAAACTTATATATGGATAAAACAAAACGATTATTTGACACAACAATACTGCAACAACTGGAATAATTTGTGAAGAAAAACAATTTGACCACACAAGCAAGAGCCATTTATTGACTACACAATGGATTTTAAAATCAATCAGAAATTTTACTCAATTCAAAAATAGACTCTATTACCATTAACCAAATAAGAAAAATAACAAATGTACAATTTGAAAACTTATAGAACAAGATAGCACAAGTAATTCTTGAAAAAAAAGTTTAAGAAATACTCAAAGATAAAGAATTAGAATTAGGAGATCTCGACAGAGCTCAATATTAAAAAGGAGAGAATAATGTTACTCATAAAATATAGAAAGTATATTAACATATAAATTAGCCAATCAGAAGTAGCTGTAGTAAATGTGGAATTCCAGAATTCCTCTCAAAGGAATTTCAAAATTTCAGAAATTTCAGGATTCTCATATAAAGAATCACAGGATTTCAGAATCCCAGAATTCTTTTTAGAGGAATTGCAGAATTCCAGAAATTTTAGGATTCCTGGTGTGAAGAATTGAGAAATTGAGGAATTTCAATTATGTATATATAGCAGTAGCATTAGAAATAAAAAAAACAGACCTCCCAGTTTAGATTTAATCTAAGCAATCTTTCAACCCACAAATATCCAATAAATAATTATTCTCTATCTCTAATCCACTCTTCACTATCAACATTTCATGTTGATAGTAATTAATACTTAACCACACTGGAACAATAGCTTTTGATCATGGCTATTAATGAGATACTAACTTGCAATTGCTTTTCTTTATTTCTTTATTTTTTTTTATTTTTTTTATTTTTTTTTTGTTATTTCTTTGATTTTACTAATTGATTAAGGATTAAGTGCTGAAGTACAGATATCATAGGGACTGGTAAAAGACCCGTGAAACAAGGGTAGAACACTCATAGATTTGAGAATAGCTTACCAGGAGAATTACTGACCACCATGCTAAGAAAGAAATTCGACAGAATTGTGATTCCAAGAGGCTACTAAAACAACTATTAAATCTCTGTTTATTATACAAAAGACTCAACCAAAACTTTCAAATAACAATACCTTCAGATCAAATGCTAATAAATCAATCAAGCATCAAGTTACAGATTTGTTATTTGATTTGAGACCCCAAATAATCACTTGTAATATCACTTGGCCAATATTTTCAATACAATCAAACAAGGAGATACAAAAGCAGTCATTACATACTTGAGATGCTTCCATTGAAATCTGTGTCAGATCCAAGCAATCAACACCAACTATTTTACAGCACCACAGATTTTGAACCAGTTTATTCATGACCTGTGTAGTAGTATTTTCCAACATGTATGTCTATTACATTCAGCCATGCTTCAAGCTGCCATTATTCATGCTAGAGACTTTGAGTTGGCTGAGTTAGAGGCCAATCATGCCCAAGCCATTAATCTAGTGATGAATGGATCATCTAAATTGGATTCCAAATTGAAACAATTCAATAATTCAATTAATCAGAAATTAGAAGAATACTTAACTGACAATTGCACAATTTATCAGCCACCACAATGATGCAATAATGTAGAAAATACCAATTATTTCCAAAATTAATTGCATCTCTTGTCATCTAATCAAACATGGCAGCAAGAGATACATGTTTGTTATAACTGTAATAAACAAGATTACATCAGAATCAACTGCCATTCTTATAGTAACTTATGATTAGAAAATCAATACAAAAACTCTGATTGTCAATTTCAAACTTTGAACTATTACTCAAATCAAGATTAATATCAAATCACTTATCTATTAATGACACAACCACCAATATACCAACCACTCATATATCAACCTTCAATTTATCAACCACAGCCACAAATAATATATCAACTATCACAGCCCCAAATAATTTATTAGACATACATAGTTTAAATATTGCCATCAAATCCAGCCCAAATGACATTAGAGAACCCCAGATTATGGATCACTTAAAACTAGAGATCAATGATAGTTGTTCATCAACCAATTCCCAGCTTTTTTAACCAATTATCAAAATTATGTTCTTGGAGCTTGGAAACTAAGTACACCCAAAACCAGAATTTACAACACTATTTAAGTCTCCTGGTTACCTCAAAAGATGCCTCACCCAATAACCCAGAATCCAATCAATAACCAATACTTACTAATAATATTCTACCCGCAACCAGCACCAAAGACAAAACTCTTGTTATTATATTTCTTTTTGAACTTAAAGAAATGACTCCAGTTCTATTATTTAGTAGAGCCACATTAGACACCAAATCCATAACTGCAATGTACACTGATGTCAAAGTGGATGGGCATTCCATCAAACTGATCTTAAACAGTGGATCAACTGGCAGCATCATTACAAAACAACTCATGGACCAATTAGGTTGCTGAGTTGATTACACCACCAGTGCTTGCATAATTACTGCTGATGAGACAACCAAAACCCTTATTGGTGAAATTGATGACTTCTCTTTTGAAGTCAATGGTATTATCATTTCCATCAAAGTTCTAATAATAAAAGCAACTTAATATTAGGCATTAGTAGATAATAACTGGTTATCTAAAACTAATACCATACTTGACTGGACAACACAAGAGCTTCAACTTAGCCAAAACAGCCAATACACACAAGTACCAGCCATGTGTGGTCACTTCAAAACCAACAACCCACCAGTACCACTTATTAACTTTGAGGAAAAAAAAAAAAAACCAACTTGGGAAGCGTATTAAGTCTCATGGGCTGATGACAACCACAACAAGCTACCATCCATCCTTTCTTAAGATGACAATGGGAAAGAAAAACAATGAGAAAAACTTACTTGGAATACTAACCAAGCATAGGAAACTGACAATAACCAAGACAAACTGTCAAATTAGGAGTGGAAAGAGAACAACAAAGGAAAGGAAAAGAAGAAAGAAGAAGAAAACATAACCAAAAAAGCCACCAACACCAGAGAAATAAACAGTGGCTGGACAAATTTATACTCAGTTCACAAGCCACTGCCACAACCACTATACATATCTCTCAAATGCAAAGACTATGGGAAGAAACTTTTTTTTATGGGAGCTTGGGTGGTGTCAAATGAAGACTACTAGACATCTATGTATTATTACTGTAAGCCATACTATAGAAAACAATATAAGTATCCAAAATGTCAAGGAAAATAGAACAATGGACTATGTCTTGCTTGCAGTGAACAGTTGTTCAACAAAGAGATGTGGAATAATATTTCTGGGTAAGGAGAAACATATGACACTTTATGCTAATACACGATTCTCATCAACAACTGGGTGAGTTATGGAATGCCTATTACTGTAGCCTGGCACCAAGCAATCAATTGCTTAAATAGGTATCCACATGACAAGGACGAGATCTGGCATATGGCTAATGCCAAAGTCAAAGGAGCCATGCCCAGCAAAATCTTAGAGATCAAAAACAACCCACCAGAACCAGTTGACATTGTTTTAATTCCCAATCCAAAAACATTTCTAGATATTGAAACAGATCCAGAAAAATTTTATGAACATTATCAAAACTTAGCACCCACTAGAGAAGAGCAAGAGCAATGCTTAGAACAGTTAAACACTAAACTGTGTTAACACTGCTTAATTCTCTGTAACTTTCAATATTGTAATGAATGTGATCTCATTTACAATTCACCAATTTGCATAATCTACATGATCCCAGAGAAGGAAAAACCAATCAACAGCTATACATCAGAATTGGAATCAAAATTTAATTCTGATTCAAACTCCGACAATAATGACAATAAAAACAATAGTTCCAGCTCCATTCCATATGATAATAACAATGACAACAATTTAGACTTAGATTCAAACTCCAATTTAAACCATGAACAATATATTGCACTCTCTAATCTCACCAAAGAACAAGAACTAAAATTGTTTAGTGATAATAATGAAGGTATTATGCCAGAATGTGTGCATGATACTGATGCAGAGTTTGATCTGAGATATTCAAGAAAAAATCTCATCAAATTGGAACCCCATTTACATATCTGTATTGATTTCAAAATAGCATTGAAAATTCCAGCAATAATGGTTCAGTTAGTATCTAGGAGCAGCTTAGCAAAAAAGAAAATCAACATCAGAAGAGGAATAATTGACGCAAAATATATAAGAAATATTATTACTATACTACAAAATGACTCAGAAAAAGCATATATTATAGATCTAAACAAAAAGATAATACAGGCAATATTTTTGTCCCTAATTAAAATAGCTTAATTAGTATTAGTAGGAAACAGTGAAGAATTAGGAATTACAACTAAAGAGATACAGGATTTTGGATTAACAGATAGAATAGATGTACCAATTAATATGGCAGAAGAAGAAATTGTTGACAAGGAAGAAATTATCTCCATCCATCAATCAATTTCTATTCCACCATATGACTAATACATGGTAGTTATAGAGAGAAAAGTGAAGAATTAGGTTCAAATTTTTGAGGCAGAAGCAATACTTGCAAATTAGAAGAAATTGGATTAGTCAATTTACACATACCAGCCAAAAACCATAGTCACATAAAAATTTCCATCTACAACAACACAGAAAATGTTATCAGAATACCAGAAGAAACAACTATTGGATACTTAACCACTAAAATTGAAAACCAACTGCCAGACATTATTCCAGACTTTTCACAACTTTGCAGATATGTGGATATTACATCACAAACAATATATGAACAAAATAAATGTTATTTGCTCCAATTAGAACAATTGGAACAAATGAACATGAGGAACTTAGATTCACTACAACATATGCAACTCAAAATGTTACTCAACAATTTCAATAACATCTTTGCCAGCAAAAATAAATTTGGCAGAACTAACATTATCTAACATCAAATCAAGACTGAAGATACAATGCCAATTAAACAAAAAACATACAAAATACCACCAGCTAGCTATGAGATCATTCATCAAGAAATCAATCGAATGCTTGACAATAGACTAATTCAGCCATCAATGAGTTCATGGTCATCACTAGTGGTACTAGTCCATAAGAAGAATAGAAAAATCCACTTTTGTGTGGATTACCAGAAACTGAATAGAGTAACAAAAGGAGACAGCTACTCAACTCCAAAAATCCAGGAACTTTTTGATGCTTTTGGAAGAAAAAAATGGTTTTCAACATTAAACTTAGATAGTGGTTACTGGCAAATAGCCATAAAACCAGAAGATAAAGAGAAAACAGCTTTTACAACTCGAGAAGAAAACTTTGAATTTGAAGTAATGCCATTTGGCTTGATGAATACTCCAGCAACTTATGGAAATTGTTTATACTGAGTTACTATGGAAATCAGTAGTCATATACTTGGATAACACTAATGTGTTCTCAAAAACATTTGATAATCATCTGCATCATCTCCAACAAGTGTTTGAAAGACTAAAAAGAGCTGGATTAAAGCTAAATACAACCAAATGTTTCTTTGAAAAAACTGAACTCAAGTTTTTGGGACATGTTGTGAGCAAAGACAGAATCAAAACGAACTCAGACAAGATTGAGATTGTCAAAAACTTTCCAGTACCAAATAATTTTACAGAATTAAGAGTATTCTTGAAATTTGCTGGATACTACCACCGTTTTATCAAAAACTTTTTCAAAATAGCTTAACCACTACACCAACTCCAAACAAAGAATGCCAAATATGAATGGACAGAAATTCAGCAAGAAGCTTTTGATACATTAAGAAAAAAACTTATTCAAGCTTTAGTACTAATCTATTCAGATCATAGCAAGCCATTCATAATCACAACTAATGTATCTGGTTAAGCATTGGGAGTAGTATTATCTCAGAAAAGACCAGACAGACAAGAACATCAAGTAGCTTACACAAATAGAAGCTTAAGCCCAGCTGAAAAAAACTATAGAACTCCAGCATTGGAACACTTAGCTATTTATTGGGCTGTCACCAAATGGAAAAAATACTTGAGTCAGAAGTTTAATGTGTACACTAATCATAAAAGATTGACTTCAATCCAGAAACAAAAATTTGGAAACAATCATCATGCCAAATGAAAAATAGAACTCTTACCATTTAATTATATAGTACATTATAAGAAAGGAAAAGAAAATGGAAATGCTGACAGTTTGTCATGAATGAGACAAATCTAAAAACATTGCAACCCAAAAATATAGAAAAAAAATGAATATACAAAAATACCAACAACTCTAACACTATATAAATACCCAATTGTTCAAGAAAAAATTATCTCAAAAAGAGCAAAACAACATAAAACAACAATCAAAATATTTTATTAACCACCAAAATATACTTTATTGGAAGAACAGAAAGAACCCAGATCAACTAACCAGAGTAATTACAGAACCAGAGAAAGAGACAATATTATTCAATATGCACTCAGATCTAACAGCAGGACATTTTCATAAAGAAGCAACTATAGAAAGAACCAAAAAAAGATACTATTGGCCATCTATGTATCCAGATATTATTTAATATGTTTAGAACTGTGATGCTTGTCAGAAAAGAGGAAGAACAAAACCAAGTGAACCATTAAGACCAATTAAAATGGGCCAACCATTTAACCACATTGGAATTAACTTAGTTGGACCATTAACAATCACCAGCAAAAGCAACAGATATATTGCAGTAGTCATAGATTATCTCACAAAATGGCCAGAAGCAAAAGCCATTTAAAGAGTAGATGTAAAATCCATTGCCAAATTTGTTCATCAAGATTTGATCTGTTAACATAGATGTCCAAAAAAACTATTACCAGATCAAAAAACTCACTTTGTGAATAGAACATTGGCAGAATTAAGTCAAAGATTTGGAATAAAAAGACCATTATCATCACCATACCATCCACAAACAAATGGATTAGTTGAAAGGTTCAACAGAACACTGTATGAAGCAATAGCCAAAATCAGCCAAAAAACCAGAATGAATAAGATTTAATCATACCATCAGTATTATTTGCGTATTGAATAATGAAGCGAGGCACTACACAAGCAACATTATTTAAATTAGTATATGATAGAACAGTGACATTACCAGTTAAGATAGAAGTCAAAACATATCCAACAAAACCAATAACAGAAGAAAATTTCCAAAAAACATTGTTAAGAAAAACATATGACTTAATAGAGACATTAAAAAACACACAGCAAAAAGCAGCTGATAATATATAAAAGTCACAAGAAAAACAAAAAGAAAGACACAATAACCAACTATCAGAGAAACCAGTTAAATTCAAGATTGAAGACAAAGTACTTCTACATCATACCAAAATAGAAAAACAATGAAATGGAAAATTTGACCTTAAATGGGACAAACCATTTTACATAGAAGAAATTCTTAGAAATGGAGCTTATAAATTAAGATTAAACAACAAAACCTTAACCAAAACAGCACATAGAGATTGACTGAAGCCAGACTACAGTATAACAACATTATCTATTAGTAATATTCCACAATTAGAAGTACAGAGAATACTAGTTAAACCAGATGAGATTTCACAAGATCTAAAACCAATTATAATCATTAAACCAAACATGTAAAATTGAACAATCAAAGAATATAAAAAGATGGTATATGCAACAAAAGACAATAGAAAATGAAGATTACTAATAGTATTCACTCATTAGCACAACAACTTTTTCAATTAATACAACAACAAAAGATAGAAATTACAATTAATTAACAAACTATTTGATATACAAATATCAGGAAAAGACTATGAAACAAAATATGAAGGAAAACAGAGAACACTGTGAACAAAATAATCATAAAAGTAAAATTGACAATAGAAACACAACCAAAAGTTACCCAATATCAAAAGTTGACTATTGAAACTTGGAATTAGTGGATACAACAATTTTCAAGAAACTTTTGTTACTTTTATTTGGAACAACACTTGAACATTCAGAACTTATATATGGATAAAACAAAACAATTATTTAACACAACAATATTGCAACAACTGGAACAATTTGTGGGAAAAAACAATTTGACCACACAAGCAAGAGCAATTTATCAGCTACACACCAGATTTCAAAATTGACTAGAAATCTTACTCGATCCAAAAATAAACTCTATTACCATTAACCAAATGGAAAAAATAATAAATGTCCAATTTGAAAAATTACAGAACAAAATAGCATAAGTAATTCTTGAAAAAGAAGTTCAAGAAATACTCAGCAACAGAGAAGTAGAATTAGAAAATCTTGACAGAGCTCAATATTAAAAAGGAGAAAATAATGTTACTCATAAAATATAAGAAATATATTAGCATATAAACTTAGCCAATCAGAAATAGCTGTAGTAAATATAGAATTTTAGGATTCTTTGTAGTAAAATTGCAGAATTTCAGAAATTTTAGGATTCTTATATAAAGAAATTGCAAGATTTCAGAATTCCAGGATTCTTTTCAGGGAAATTGCAGGATTCCTGGTGTAAAGAATTGAGGAATTGAGAAATCTCAATTATGTATATATAGTGGTAGAATTAGAAGTAGAAAAAACAAACCACTCAGTTTAGATTTAATCTAAGCAATCTTTCATATCACAAATATTAATAAATAATTATTTACTATCTTAATCCACTTTCTACTATCAATACTTTATGTTGATAGTAATTTATACTTAATTATACTGAAACAATAGCTCTTGATCACGGCTATTGACAAGATACTAACTTGAAAAATTGCCTTGGCTTATTTCTTTATTTTTTTTGTTTCTTTTATTTTCTATTGTTATTTCTTTTGTTGTTTACTAAATTGATTAAAAATTAAGTGCTGAATTATTGATGTCAAGAATTGTCTGGTAAAAAACCCCTGTGAATAGGTAAAGCACATACAAAAATTATGGATTACTTACCAAAGAATTGCTGGCCATCAAGATAAGAAAAAAATTAATGGAATTACGATTCTGGGAGACTACTGAAAACAACTATTGAATCTCTGTTTATTATACTGTTACAGGTTGGAGTAACAAACTAATGGATAGCAAGAGAGAACAGAATTTTATGGTGATAGAATAGATCAAAGGGAATTCAACTTCAAAGAGTGAATTGAATAAGTATGGATTCAATATGCAAGATCAGTCTCATAAAATATCTCAGTCACTATTCTTTTCAAAGATAACTGGAGAATCTGAAGGCAGAAGAATAGTCCATACTGTCAACAATTGATCACTGCTGGTATTAATTCTATGTCTTCATGTTGGTGCTCTTAGAATTCAATATTAGGTATCAACTTGTGCTCTTTAGTTACGTTTATACAAATAGTCTTCAAATACTACAATTATTCAAACAGAAAAAGGCCAACAAGTAATCTTTTATCCTAAGATGTTCAGATACTTGAAGGTAGGGAAAGGGAAATTTAGCAATAAGAGAGTGATTGAGATGAAAGTTGTTATTTTTATTTATTTGATTCTTGTCTGAAAGATGATTTTCTACAGCTAAAAGACTCATCACTTATATAGCTAATAAAAGTGGTCAATAACCAGATCAATGATCAGGTCAATGATCAGGTTAATGATCAGGTCAATGGTCAGGTCATTGATCAAGTTAATAATTACTATCTAAAAATAGAGTGGCTAATTATATGACATCAGTGGCTAATACATGTGATAACTAATAAAAATTATGGGTTTCAACTGTAACAATACAAAGAATTTAACCAAAATCTTCAGATACAAACTACTTTTAGTAATCAACATCTTTATATCAATTGAGCACCAAATTACAGATTTGTTATTTGCTTTGAGACCCTAAAACTTATCTGTAACAACATTATAATAAAAATAAATATTCGCATTAAAAATAATAAAGCTTTGATTTTTTATGTTATTAAAGTTTTAAATTTACAATATTTTAATAATTTAAATTTTTAAAATAGATTATACAATATTAAAATTAAACAATTTTTTAAAACAAGTTTTATTTAATTTTATAATGCTAGTTTTTTTATATTTATGAAATAATTTATATAATTTACTATAATTTTATGATAAAATCTTTTAATTAAACTAAAACCACTATTATATTTAAATTTAATATAATTTAAAATTTAACTTAATGTTTTTATAATACTAAAAAAATACCAAATACAAAAAAAACTAAAAAGTAATATTGTTTTTGTTTTGTTTATCTATATTATTATAAATAATTTATTTATATTTAGTATAAAATTAATTTATTTATATATTATTTTATTTTGAATATTAAATAAATATATTTTATAAATATTAAGATAATATATTTTGTTAATTTATTAATTTAAATATGATATATAAACATTTTAAGTTTAGTTATAATTAAATAATATTATTAATACTATAATATTAAGTCTTAATATTATCATTAAATAATATCAATTAATAAGTTTTGTTTATTTTTATATTAACTTGGTATTTTTATTGTAATAGTTTTATTTTAACTTGGTTTGGTTAAATATGTTTAGAGTTTTTTTTTTTTATAAATTGTAAATTATTTTATAAGTATTAACAAATATTACATAAATTAATTTAAAAGCTTATAATTTGGATATATAATATTAACTAATATTAACAATTTACAAAACATATTATATTTAAATACATACAAATAATTTTTTTTTTTAAACCAGCTAAGAAATTATAACTTATTTTTTCAAATAAAAAGATAATTAATTGGATAATTCAATTAACATTTTTTACTAAATAGTTTTATATATTTTTAAAATGGACATAACCAATTTTTAGCATATTCAAATATGTTTTTTGGCAAAGAAATATATTGTGGTCCTAACAATATATTGTTTTTTATTAATGTAAGCTTTTTTCTTAAGATAGTAATTAACATTTATGAATTTACTATTCATGGTCTTGGGCTAAATTATTAAAAAGATATCTTATTCTGACTTAAAAAGAGCTTAAAAAGTTTTATATATTTTCACAAATTTTTCTTTAAGAATCTTGATAGAGCAACCACAACTACAGTCTGTTTTCAAGAATTCTATTAGTTTTATGTATTCAATTATCATAACTATATAATATATTTTATGTTTATTTTGTCTGGTTTTGTGAAATATTTTCTACATGGTTTATTAAAAATATATAAGGTTACTCCTATATCTTATTACTCTTCTGATATTTTTCTCTTTTTCCTTGGTTTTGATTTGAATTTTCCAATGCTCTTTTGATGACCTTTTCTTTCTGGCAAATCTCATAAGTAATTCCTTCTTTATCTAAGTATTCTCGAATAAATTTTGATATCAACTATTTTGAAAACATAAGGTGCAATTTTTTATAATACTTTTGATGATGCTGTAATTTTTCGGTTCCACAGTGAATTTAATGTAAATTAGTTTCAAGCTCCATATTGTTCGAGTTGTTAAAAGCTTTAGCTTTTTAATAAAATTATTGAATAAGCGTTAAGTTTTGCGAAATGATTTTGGAGCGGGGTCTATTCACACGTTGAATTCAAAACCCACTTATTCGATATCCATGAGGCAGACAGGAAACACCCTATACTATTCCTTTATTTCTTTCTCTTTAGCTTCGGTTTAGTTTTAGGCTT